>JAMWFC010000060.1:1334374-1381983 GCA_027475525.1 Macrolepiota albuminosa | reverse complement strand
ATCGTCGACGTTTTGATCAAATTCGGCAGGTAGATCTCGGTCACGCCGTGCTAGCAACGGCCCATACAAGCAAGTATACTTGGATCATGCATGTGGGGCACACGATCAATTGGCGTGGAGGGAGCTGTGATGCATGATGCGTGATGGCCAGAAGCGAGTCGCATAATCCGATCGTTGATTGGGGCTGGTGGCGGCTGATGGCGGCCCTTGATGTGTGTAATGGCAGTGTCGGTAGTCGTGATGGTGGGGTGTGTCCTGTGGGGTCAGAGAGAGGGTCCCAGATGGTGTTCCAGGGGTGTCCCGGAGTGGATCCAAAGGGGAGGGGTCATGACAGGTGGGTCAGAAGGAGCTGGTGCTGCTAATGTCAATGAAGTGGCAGGTGCAGATAGATACAGTGGCAGGAGCAGTAGGCAGAGACAAGTCACAAGTAGCTAACATGGGCTTATAACCGCGAAGAGGCTGTTTAGACTGTTTAATCTCAATGCCATCAAATATCTGATTTTTTAGCAAGCTAAGTTCCTGTTTCAACTTGGAGATACGCTCTTCTCAAGAGAAGCCAGGATGGTTGCCAATGCTGTCAAAGTAGATATTGTAGCAGACCAGTCCCTAGCTTGCTATAAAATACAGAGCCACAGACATGTCACAATGTGCTGTATGACACGGTCCAGTAGATAGATATGAGGTGGGCACAAGCATGCTCACATAGGCCCAGCAGACACTAGCGGAAGCCAGCAGATGTCAATGTGCATCAGTGTCAGGGGACCCCTCATTCCTTTCTTCTTTCACTCCTTATTTCTTCACTCTCCTTTCATTCACTTCCTTATTTCTTCTACCATTCTCTCATTTTGCTGTTACTACTTCTTCAACACTATCTGTTGGTACTATTCTCAACTTTTGAGGTGCTCTGGTTCTTTAGCTATCACTCAGACAAGTGTGGGCCCTTCAGCACCGCTCCAGGCTGCTTAGATAAGCCAGAGTTTGCCTTTCTGACTTCTAAAGTCCGGAGTTTTCCTCCCTTGTTTGCACACTTGTTTGGTTAGTCAATTTTCGAGTTTTTAAGGTTTGTTGTACTGTACAGTTGTTTCCCACACTTCAGAGGCCCCAGAAGCGTCCAACCTGGCATAGGGAATCCCCAGACTTGTTCTCTTTGGATCTCCCTCTGCCAGGTGAGTAGCTACCTTGATATTGTCAGTATATATTCTAATACACTTTGGATCTCCCTCTGCCAGCTGTGTGACTGAGCCACAGCCTCTAGAGGTCGCCCTTACAATCAGTGGGCATCAGTGGGCATCAGCCCCATAAATAAAAACCCTTCCATTAGCAGATGTCAGTGCATGAGTACACCCTTCTCAAGGTTCCCCACTTTTGTCCCCCCTCCTTTTCCTCAATAGCAACTCGAGGCTGCTGCTCCCCTTCCCCTCCATTTTCCATGCCTGATGCCAACAGATGTCCAAGAAAGGGCTCTGCAGACCAACATAGGCTGACCAATGCATGCAGCCAATAGACATCCATGCAAACCAATGTAGGCCCACACAAACCTCCCCAGGCTCATGCTGACCTGTGTGGGCCACCAGCAGACATTTTGACAGGCCCACACAGGCCTCTGAGGGCTGGTTGAACTAAAAAAAAAAAGTTGCACCTCATCCTTTATATTCTGTGAGAGAGAATTGAACCCCTGGCCTTAGAAAGGCCTCCAGCAATAGAATACATTGACAATTTATTTATTACACCACAGGTCTGTTACTAGTGGATAGATTCAAAGGTCGGATAATACAATGAGTGGCAGCTATCTGGTGTCCTAGCAGGTCCCTGCATGGATAAAAAGAGGTGGAAAGGGAGCGCCACATCTCCCAAAAGAGTTTTCATGCATTGAAAGGGATGTTTATATTAATAGCCATCAGCTGGTCATCATCTGGCCATTATTTGGGATCCATCAGCATCCATTGGCATCTGTTGCTACCTGTTGGGATCTGCTGGCATTTGTCAGGCATCTATTAGAATCTGTCATAGATCTGTCACTATTTGCTGGCATCCATTAATACCTGTCAGGACCTGCTAGCATGCTCCAGCATCATCTGGCATCAGAGGAGGGGAGGTGCATAGACATCCACTGCATGAGGAGAGGCATTTGGGAGAGTTTGGGGAGTGGGGAAGAGTGATTGCACAGTGCAGGAAGTAGAGGAAGAAGAATAGGAGTGGAAGAAAAAGGAGGAATGAGAAGAAGAGGGGCATGGGAAAGAGAGAAAGGGAGTGCTGACAATAGTGTCTTTTGACCAATCTACCTGTGTACTATAGCAGTGGGTAATAAGCGTCTGTAGTTCAGTGGAATATTTATTAATTGATATTCTGTATTGTGCACTATGGTGGCAAGAGGTGGGTTTGACTCCCCCTATGCACATAATGGCTGTGAGGACCTCTTTTGCTTTCTTTTTGAATTAAAGATGTATAACAATGTCTTTTAGTGTCCTGAACTAATTAATGTTTAAACTAGTCAAGACCCTGTGATTGTAGTAAGTCATAGGTGGGTTTGACTAGTTTTGCAAATTAAACATAATCACATGATATCTAATTTCAGAACTTGTCTGGCAGAGCTGTATCTACTAATGGATCAAATAAATTAGAACAGAAAAACCAGTGAATATCAATGGAAAGGTAATCAAAACTAGTGACTGTTGAATAAATTACCCTTCTGATGTATATTCATCCTCACTATACATTTCAGCCTCTGCATTAAATCCATGTAAACTGTCTGAATATAAGTCATCCATATTATGTAAAATAGTCTGTTAAGAATGCAAAATCTTCTGGTGTATATGGCCTCTCAGATCTGGTAAGTGTGATGTCTTCATAATTTGCTATCAAGCAAGACGATGAGGATGGCAAGGGTAATTCTGATATATCATTGGACACATCATCAGTACGATCAGCTAGATTGAAAGAGCCAATAGGCCTACATCTACCATGTTTTTGTGTAGAGCAAAATTCTTGTTCTGTAGACAGAAATGAGCTCTTGGTAATCAGTACCAAATTATAACTTACATTGTCAATACAATTCATTGATTCTTCTCCTATCCTTATATTGGGTCATATGTGTGTCATATGCCTCCCATTCCAGGACATTGTTCCCAGTAGGCATGCTTGGAGAATGAGATTGTTGAGAGGGGGAGGACTGGGATGGAAAGAAGAGCAAAGGAACATCATTATTGGTCTGAACTTCTATTGGCTCATCCGTTACAACAAATAGTGGTGGAACAGATTTATTATCCAGGTTGGTCTGCATTTCCCTTAGCTCATCCATTACAACAAATAGCAGTGGAACAGATTTGTTGTTCAGGTTGGTCTGCAATCCCATCTGTTTATCCGCTACAACAAATAGGGGTGGAACAGTGTCATTGTCTCAGGCTGCAGCCACAATTTCTGTCTATCCTTCTGCTACATCATCTTTACTAATCAAGTATAAAGGTAGCAAATTTTTGTCTTCTATCTCCTTGTCTGCAGCAATAAATAAAGGTGGGATAATGTCTTTAGTTCCACTGGAAAAAGTACCTGCATTGCACTGATGAACTCCCATTATAGATGTCCACAGATAGCACCAACACAAGCACTTTATGCTAGCACATTGGTACCACTAGAAGCAGCATGCCATAGCGCTTGAGGAGCTAATTTTTGCATATTTTATGTCAATAACTCGCAGCAGGAGTCTTCAATTACTCTAGGATCATTCTTGATGGCACTATCTATTCTTAGCACCACTCTGGACACCTTGCCACACCTTGCCACTTCCACTTCAGGGCTACAGATACTTGGCATCAGCCAATTTTGAAACCATCAAGTATTTTGGTGACAGACAGCTGGAAGGCTCAGTTTGGTACCTGATGTTGCTTAGCACCTTGTCAACTCAGACAGACAGCATAATTGTGGACCTTTATACCATATAGTTTAATTCACGGCTTTCACTTACATATAAATACTTACTCTTTGTCAGTAGCACATCATCAATTTGGCAGTAAAGATCATATCCCAACTTTTTGGTCACTCTACACAATAGACTATTTTTTGTTGACCATGTCAGCAAGAAAACTCTGCTCTAGCCTCCTATTTCTCTCTCTCTGCAATCCCTTAGCATCTTGCAACTACGGCTTAGTATTTTTGCTTAGACACACTAAGCAATTCTATTATTTTATCTCTTCAATCTAAGTACTAACACTTAGTATCTTTTAGCAATTCTTTTCTGTATCTCTTAGTGCCTTTTCTTGGCAACTCTTTCCCACCCTCTTGGCATCCTCTTGCTGCAATTTTGGAGCTTTACATAAGCATTCCCAATTATCCCCTTTCCTTGCTACCAATCTCTTGCCTACTTGCTCTTGCCATGTTTTTAGAGCTTTACATAAGTGTCTCCAATCATCTACTTTCCTTGCCACCAACTCCTTGCCTACTGTGCATTCTCTGGGACCTGTCCAGGACTCTCTCAAACACTTAGCATGCCCAAGGCTGTATTGACTAAGTAGCTGTAGTAATGATAGTGCACCTTAGCTCAATTTGGGTGTCATCAGCACAAATGGACCAGTTCATACTCCATCTAAGTCTGAATTATGGATGGATGGATTGGGAATAACTGCCTGGTTATTGTCAGATGCCCTCAGCTTGATGAAAATTCAGTGAATATGTGTTACAGAGGCTGAAGGAAGTTGAGATGCTGCTTAAGCCATGATGCACAAGTGTCTCATTGTGGGGCCATAAACCAGTCCAGATTTACTTTTACTGTAGAGGTGGTAGAATGGATGTTGTGGATTCCAGTATTCAATATGGGTCAAGAATGGCTATTGGGGAGAGGAGACATCAGGAAGAGTTGTAGGATTTGCCATGGAAATGCAATCTTGAGAATCAGGTCACTCACCATTGATAATGTTGGTCAGGGACTCCACACCTGTCAATTGGCCTATCTGAGAAGGATTGACAGATGCCACAATGGAACCAACAACAGAAGCTGCAACAAATCTACTGCCCACAAATAGGCAAATCATATTGTTTGCTATTGGGATATGTTCTGTCCTATCCAGAGACCATAGCTTGCTCAGTGCTAGAAGCATCTGCTGGCAGCTTCTGGCAGATCCGCTACCTGCAAACACATGAAGTAAATTGTTTGGTAGTAGAACAGACACTATTATATCTGCAAATGACAATATCATGAGTGGCTGACGGTTACATGTCAAGAAGCTTTCCATGGAATAATATCCTTGCTGATGTACCAGAAGACAATGCTGCAGGATTTCATTGCTCAAAACCTGCTTATCCACTTTGCCAATGTGGTTCCATCAATCACAGCCATACAGGTCCTTGATTAGACCTCGACAGCCCTTAACAAACTCCAGTATCTCCCTGGGCAAAGTTTGCTGATTTTTAAGGGGAAAAAATCAGCTCATACTTTTGATAATCTCTGGGACATTGCAGACCACATTCAGTGATGCAGCTTCCAAATATGACAATACAAAGTTCTGTGGCACATATTCAGATCATAATATTTTTTTTATATTTTCAAGTTATCTTACCAACTCCTGGCCTAAATGCTGGATGATCTATGCCTCTTCAGCTCCAGAACTCGGCTCCAGATTGCCCAATTTGGAAGGGGCTGCAATGAGACATGACTCAATATAGTTAACAACCTCTTGCAAATTTTCTAGTAAATTGGCTTGGGAGAGAACAGTATGTGAGATAGAGGTAGAGGCCATAGTACTCAGAGAGAATACTGCTATATATGAGATTTTTGTGCCTTGTCAACAATTAGTGATTTCAATAAATCTATCACACATGACAATGTCATATATCCATTCCACATTTTGTTCTATATGATATCATCCACTCATTACAGTGACAAATTCATTTGACAAAGTGTTCTGTATACAACCTGTGTATGTATTCGTCAAATAATATAGTGCATCTGTCACTCAATCTGTCTCTGCATCCATTATTATAATACTGGATCTATTGCAGTTTGGGAAGGAATAAAGTCAGGAAGCACCTGCCTAAATTTATCAATTGCCATAGAGGCCAATTCTTGCCACATGGCCACCTTTTTGTGGGCATATGACTGGAGACCTCTTTTTCTGACTAAAATACCACACTTTGACCAAAATTCTGCCTGGTTGAAGAAATACCAAACTGTCCACTCCATTTCACTGGTAACAAGCTGGCATTCCTCTGTCTATCTATTGCGCTGTGCTCTAGCTTGTAGATAATCAACATGATTGACTGAATAAATATATTCACCAGCAGATGAATTGATAACGGAAATGTTAACAAGAGGACTCACATTCAGAGATAGTTGCAGATTCATTCTCTGTATCAGAATTCAATTGCCATATCCAAGAAACCTTGATTCTGAATGAGCCAGGAATGTTGGAATCTCAGATAGCTGTGCTTGCAGTCAAATCTGCTTTCTATAGAACCTGATACTTTCTCTGAATGCTAAGATCCAATTCTAGTCACAGCAGAGCACTGTGGCATTGCGCATAGGCACAAGCCTTTACCAGAATTGAGGCCTGAATTTTTTGAAGAGATGTGTGAGCTCGAGTTTTCACACTCTTGCTTGGGGTAACCCAGATGATATGAGAATACAGGAATGATTTCTCTGCAATAAATTTCCAGAGTGCTTGCAGGAGCCTTTCAATTTGAATCAAGCGCAAATTATGCTTTATTATTGACAATGATGAGGCATTATCCATGATCATAGATGGGAAAGAGACTTCAAAATCTTCTGGAACAACTACATTTGTTGGTGCAAGATTGTCCACCAGCGGTATTAGCAGATCTGCTGACTCTCCATCTTCCACAATTTCATTGTTGTCAAAGGCTCTGAGAACCTCATTAGATTCCAGGAGGGCTGTCTGCTTGCCACTAGCAACAAATCTCCCCCTTTCCTGAGAAGCAGCAAGGACATTGAGTCTGACCCTTAATAGTTTCCTTTCCACTTCAATCTTTTGCCAGTCATTATTGCTTAGATGACAATTCAGATGGCATACCTGGTCCTGAATTGCAATCCTGAACTTCTAATTAGTGAGATAGGTTGTGTCATTAGCAATATAGCTCACTGCTGCTCCTCAATGTCAAGGGCTAGTTGAATCCAGAAAGAATTGGTATCCGTTGCAGCAACATCTATTGATTGGCTTCTGCTGTCCACTGCCAATCAGTCTTCACTCAAGGTCATTGTGTGAGCTTTTAGAATATCCATTGCTTTCTGAATTCCTTGCTTCTGCAGCCCCTCTGCCTTAGCTGTCCCAGCTTCCCAGCTAGGTCATATACTAGTAGATATATGATGGAAAAGTCTGTGTAAACCTGGCCTTCACCTCAGATAAAATTCATTACACTATTAGGAGCAAAGCAGCCATGTCATGTACATGCTGTTGCAACAATACCAGTAATGTTGCATGACTTGTTAATTATCAGGGCTTTTTTAATAGCTTTGAATGTGTTTTCACAAGGTGCTCTCTAGATAGATGCAAACTCAATGGATGGCCATTAGACAGATAGTGGATGGCAGATAGAGATAATGGATTGTGAATCAATAAGCAGATGCTGGATGAAGAGGCTATGTCACTCACCATTGACTGTTCCTTTGCATGCTTGAAATAGTCTGTGAGCTCATCCCTCTTAGCCAACATTCCACCACCTTTTGAGTACCATACATCACAAGCAGGATTAAAATGTCAGACATGATCTGCCTTGAAGTTGCTGTTCATTATTACAGAATGATTGAATTTCCATTGAACAGGATCTTCTTCCCAGTTAGATGAAAGATTCATTTCAGGCTGAGGACAAGTTGAACAGAATATTGCAAGCTCACCATAGTCTGGCAACATGAGGTGCCTTGTTTCATCATGTCCAAAGCCTGCCCACTTCAACTTTTTCAGCCACCACCATGAACGAGAAATTTGTCATAGTTCATGGTAAAGGTTATCCACTTCACCAGAAGATGCAATTGAGGAAGTTATTCTTGCAATTTTCTGCCAGTACTGATAGGCAGATGCTTTGCACTCTAGATTGGTGAGATGGAAGTTGTCTAGCACAGCCGTTGTAAAATATGTTTGTGTCCAATCAAATGTACTGGGGACCAGCTGCGAGTGGATGGTATCCTCCACCAATACATCCATCCCAGAACACTCACATGAAATGATAGTGATATAGTGTACTCCAGTTGTATGAACAATTCATTGTATTGGATTTTCAAAACAATCATATTTGTGAATATGGAACCCGTTTGCTGGCTGATCTTCTGGTATATCTTCTAATGGCACATTATCCTCTAGTTCCTGTTGCTCTTTTTTCTCTTACATAATTTGATCAAAGCAGGCATTCTGAGTCACAGACGGATCTTCTGACAGATGTTGCAAGACACTATCCACTGAGAGAAGTTCAACATCTATTTCATTTGCAGGGGATCTGCCAGAGGTTCTGTCTGTTGTTTGATATTACAGTCGTAGAAACTCTTGCTTCTAAATATCCTTTGTCCATTTGTAGTCCTCAAGAGCCTTGACCTTGACCTTCCCTCAATGACAGTTTGCATGCAATAAATTGTGTTGGATATAAAAATATCCTCCAGCATCTGACATGGTCATTGGTTGGAAATACTTACTATTCCACACTTTAGGTCAGTGAAGTGGATTGGAGTGATGCATGCGGTGGAAACATCCATGACAGAATATTGTTGATAGAAGGCAATCATGGCATCACCATCATGCAAGGTGATAGTCTAGACAAGCAAGGCAATCAGTGACCTCATCTATTGATTCATGACCAAGTAATCTATTGAGCAACTGTGGAACATGGTTGATGAAATTGTTAAGATAATCTGCCTGTGTCTATGTATGAACTTGAATAATTTGTTTTAATGATAGCATAAATACAAATCACCTTTACATGCCTGATAGATACTGGGATTGTATCATCTACATCATCTACCATTGAATTGTTGTCAAAGCCTCCAAAGTCATCATCATCTGAAAATGCCACAGGTGGTGGATCAGTTACACTGGGAATGGGACCCAGTGGTAGGTGTTCTGTGATGAGAACTGGCAACCCTTATGTGTTCTGAATGAGTCTTGTCCTTTCCTCAGCAAATGAGATGAGGTCCCTTTGCCTTATTACTGTTGTTTTCAGTCACTTGCATTTCTTGAGAGAGTTCAGGTTCATGATCAAATAGATCTTAAGAGACCACTCATTGATATCAGCAATATACTTCTTTTTAAACAGGCCAGATAATAGTGGACAATGGAATCCTTTTAGCAGATAAGAGAATCCATTGAGCAGACAAGAGTGGAATCCATCTGTCCTCAACGGAGACTGAATAGAAATAGATTTTTATCATGTGATCCTTTGGTTAAGAATTGCATGATTGAACAAAAGTATATTGTCTACAAACCCATGTTTACCTTGCTGCAACTGTCTGAACCAATATTTTTGCTAAGAAAAAGGCAAGTGGAGCCAATATTTATAGCAGAAGAAAGATCTATCTTTGAACCATACAAGAAAATCTACCACTCCTCAACTACTGCTCAAGCCAGGACTGCTATCTTGAAGAATGAAATCCTCACAGATATCTTCAACTACTGGGCTATTAAGGGGACAGAGCCAAAGACAGGAGAAGAGTGGGCAGAGAGAATCAATATAGATACAGCAACTCATTGCAAAGAAGTTGAAACCATATGCTTGAATAGAAGATTGTCCAGTATATCAAGAATTGCTGGCACCTTTATTACCAGCACTGAGATCCCAAGGTGCTCCTGAAAACTTCATTGCAAAATGTTGTCAGGCAGACAATGACAAAGGAGATAAATGAGAAGATTCAGAACTTGGTGCAGAGTAAAGATTATGACACTTCAATATTGGAGGCATTTGCACAATACAATGTGGCTGTGAAAAATATTATGTGTCAACTCACACTACAGGAGAAAAGTTGTTTATGAAGGATAGCTGCAGAGTAGAGCAAGAAAGGAAATCCACCAGAAAATCAGTGCAAGTGCGTCCATTGTTTTTTCATTTCCACCCTACCTTCTGCTGTCTGACACTTATCTGACACTCATCCATCCTGCATCAATTGTCCATTCATCTGCTTGATTCTGCTGTCTGATAGTTGTCTTTCTAAGAAGGCCTAAAAGCATGGTTTGAAATGTGTAGATGATGGGGATGTGCTTTGCTTTAGAGAGATGAGCATGTTGAGTTGGACTGTTGTTGGTTAGTATGCGGATGAAGGCATGACTATTAGAATATATGTGGTGCTATTATTCCTTGAAAAATTCTAACACTAATTATAGTCATAACAATATGTCATACTTGACATGTTCTAAACATCCCACATTTTAAGACTCCTTTCCTGACCTTGTTAGTGATCTCAATAAGAAGATAATGGATTATATATCTGCTCTTCTTAGTAAGGACATGCTGTCCAACATGCAACTGCCGCATAATTTGACTCCTACTATCCTTACATGTCATGACCTCATCCTTGACTTGGATAGAGATGGATTTTCAATATTACCAGCAGATACAGCACCAAGTATATTTCAAACTTGCACTGACTTAGAAATGCTTGTCCAGGACTATCTCAACACTCATTATAGTGAATGCTAGTTTTCTATCCCAGCTTTGTTTAGGGTCTGATTACTTTATCAGAAATAGTGTCCAGTTACTAGTATAAATCTGCTCCTTACAAAGCAGTGAGGACCAATCATCAGCAATTCATCTATTTAAAGTATCTTACAGAGGGTCTGAAATTCCAGGATCCCTATAATCTCAGTTGGCTAGAGCTATTGCATCTGCTAAATTTCTGGAGAGATTGTCAAGGACAGTATAGTTCTGGTGACACCTTCCAGTAGATGGTTTATCTGAACCGTCACAAAGAGCCTGTAGCTGCTGAACATGAGACCCAAGCTGATCATAAAAAAAATGCAGCAGTAGTGGCAGCATAAAAGACTACATGGAAAAAGGAAGGGAAAAATAGAAAACAGATGCCAATACAATTAGCAGTAGTCAATGGCGACAGAGGTACCATCACAAGAGAGACCCCTAAATGTGCAAGTAGACTATCTGCTAACAACAAACCCACTGACAAAAGATCTGCTATAACCGCTGCATGCACAGCCAACTTGGAGGGGCAACTAAGGGCTTTACTTGCCCTATCACCTGGCCCACCACATAGAGCACTGCTTCCTGTCCCAGGCTCACCACATACTCCACAGCAGGGCACAGCTCAGCACTACAACAAATCTGCTGCTCACAACAAAACTTCAGCTTCTGCTCATGACAAATGTGGTGGTGATGCAGCGGTGGTAGATGCTACTACCATGCACCTCTTACATCAAAGAGGATGGAACTATTTAGATCCTCCAATTAATGGCCCTTGTGATGGTTCTCCTTGATATACAGTGCCCAGAAGAGTGCTTGACATTCTGCAAGACGAGAAACTTGATTATAGCAATGACCAATTTGAAGGTAAGAAAAGACCAGCATTACAAAACCAAAAGAAGTGCAAGGCATGGCCTACCCAGTTGCCAAAAAATTCAAAGCAACCATGAAAGTCTCAAGCACAAATGTTACAAGAGGATGCAGCTCAATATATTGATATGTCTACACTAGTAAAAAGGAGTAGCAGCCACATTAAAGTCAGTCGACCAGTCTACCATCATTGATTTGAGAAAGGAGAGCAAAGTTATATTACATTTTTGTAAACTATAGTCTTATAAAAAAGTAGCATTGTCTATGGTATATAAGAAAAATATTGTCCATAGTAAAAAATCATCCACAATAAAAAATTGTTCTTTGATAAAAAATTGTCTACAATAAAAGGCATCTGTCTCATTGGTCTTCCATTACTTTGCGCCTCTCAGTAAGCCTACTAGATGATTGGGTCTGTTGAATCGGCAGCCAACTACAAGAGGTGCTGCAAGCCCATCCCCAGAGGCCAGGAGAAGGGTTCTCAGCAGGAACTGGCGAAGGGACAGAAGTTGGCTGGAGGAGGAGAGCAATTTGGAAGGTGAGGCTGATGCTTGTTGACTTGGGGATGGAGCAACAATAAGAGCAGATAAATCAGTGGGATCAGGATTGGGGGCAGAGGTGTCACTAGCAGGAATAGATATGTCAGCAGTGGGAATGGAAACAGCAGGTGTGGCAGGGGATTTGTCAGCAGGTGCTTCTTCCTCTTTCACAATGGGTTCAAGTCCACTGTAGCCTGTTGAAGGCACCATCACAACATCCTGAGCAGACAGACTGGAGGAATGGATGGAGATGTGTAGTTGATTCTGCAAAGTGTCAACCACACTCCAAATATTATGGATCTCCATCTGCGTCTGACAGATCTATCTATTGTGGCTGGCAAGCATGCCACCTGTAAAAGACGCATTGGCCTGGAAGTTATCTATGTAGTTACCAAGCACATCCACCTGAGTCTGGTAGCGACAGAAGTAGTCCTCAAGACATGGGAACCAGCTTTCTTGGCCATGACAAATCCCTTCCACATCTGCACCCTAACATTCTACAGAGCTTCCTGAAATCCATTCTCTATCGTGTCCAAATGGATCTCTACCCCTGCCATCACACCAGCCACAATGGCTTCATTGTGATCAGCCTCCATCATCTGCTCCTTGCTCTTGCCTGTGATTGGAAGAGGATCCATTAAGTGGTTTAAAGTCAATGACTTTGATGGATAGACGGATGGTTTGGATAGTCCTGTGACTGGACTGGCTGGGTCATTTACTGCCTATTGGTTAGCTATTTGAGCATAAAAAAAAAGATCATACTGTCATCGCTGTCAATCATGGTCACTGATTTCTTTGTCAGTAGTTTTTTTCTCTTTCTCTTCTTCCTGGACTTGGTAGCCTTCTTAACAATCATCAGGCTGCAGTTTTACTTGCAAATAAAGCAATAAGGATTGCATGCTGTGCCATCCTTGGTCTTGACACACTGTAGTTGCTTACTTGCACAATATTGACATGAAGAGTTGATGTGCTGACCCTTGCAACGAGGTGCTTTCCTCAGATACCTGTCCAACAACATCCCTCTGGTAATTTCCCCCTTGTTCTTCTTCTTCCTCATTCTTCTTCTGCTTCTGCTCCTGCTTCTGCTCCTCCTCTTCCTGCTGATGCTCCTCCTCAGGTTCATGATGGGTAAGTCCAGGTGGACGTCAACCAATCCAAGTGACCTCACAATGACAGGGAGCAGGCAGTGGACTCAGCTGTTTCTGCTTCTTGGCAGTTGGCAATGGACCAGACAAACCTCCTGCCACCAGTAGACTTGGCCATTTTCTCTTTTTGGAAATTGGTGATGGACAAGAAAAATCACCTGCAGCTGGCATAGAACCTTCCAGTGCCATTGACGGACCAGCTGCTGCTGATGAATCAGGTCGTACTTTGCCCCTGCTTCTTTCTTCCTCCTTGCCACTCCTTTGACCCCATTTAGTTGCACTGTCTTTTATTTGCCAAGTTATCTCCTTGTCAGAAAGCTTGCTCTTCAGGATCAAGATGGCTTCATTGATGAAACTCTTCCTGGCATCAAGGAGGAGTTTCTTGTCATCCTTTATCTGGCTGACCATCATCCACAAGTTAGTCTACAGGACAACTGTTAATGCATATCTCTTAGATAAGAGTGCTTTCATCTTACCAGCTCCTTTAACTGTCTTTTGAGTTTAGTAAGGTTACCCCTGAGAGCGAGGTACAAGACCTGAACATCGGTATCAACAACTCGTTGGTGAAGCTCAGTATTAGACATGGCAGATGGAGGATTAGAAAGGGAGAATGAAGCAAGATCTGAAAATAGATATTATGTGACCTTGTTTAAATTACAAAAGAAGTTCGATTTATTGCTTGACAAACCTTACTTTGTTTGTCTCACTGTGTAGTAAATACCAATTACTTAAGCAAGTCAAAAATACAAACATAATTTTTGATCTGTCCATGTATGGGACACAGGTCTGCCAGACTCCAGCAAACCTCTGCTGCCCTCTGTCAATCTGATGTCTCCTGCTGTCTACTACTGTCTGCTAACATTTGCTAGTGTCATTCATTTAATCTGCTCAAAACTCAAGAGATTATTCAAAAAGTTTAGGATGGAGAAACTAGCACCAGTGTTCAAATCAGCAAATGCGACAACAGATCATGAATTTGACTTGCTGTGAATGCATCATCACTCATCGCATTTACTGCTTTGAATACAAGAGCAAGTTCCTCTATCCTAAACTTTTTAAGTAAGGTCTATTATGTGCACTAGGGAAGTTCAAACCCTGCCTCTTGTGCATGATATAGAATATCAATTGACATATATTCCACTGAACAACAGAGCCTTATTACAGATTAGTACAGATTAGTACAGCCCTGTATATTATAATGCAGGGTAGGGAGTCAAGCCCACTGCTGTGCACATTATAGAGAATCAACTAATAAATATTCCAGTGAACTACATAAGCTTACTACACCAACAAGTCAGAAGGCTGCACAGATAGTAAAAAGAACCACACACTAGTAGATGTATATACTAGGGAGGAGTTGAACCTGCAGCTGGTGCATATGAGAAGACATCAATTGACAAATAATCTATTGATCCACATGGACTTTTTATAATAAGTTCATTTGATCTATTAGATGTCAGCCACCTGCTGACTTCTGTTATTGTGTGCTGATATCCGCTATGGTCTGCTGGAACGCCAGTAGATGCTTACTCCCCTCCTCTTCCCCTCTTCCTCCTCTTTCTCTCCATCCCCACCACTCTTCCACTACTCCTCATGCACCTCCAGATGCCACCCCATGTGACAGACATCCATGCACCCTCTTTCCTTCTTTCCTATGCTCTTCCCCTTCCTCTTCCTCCTCTTTCTCCCACCTCCATCCCTCTTCCTCTACTCCATGCACTATGCCATCACTCTTTCCCACTTTCCATACTCTCCCAAACACCCCCTCTCATGTGGCAGATGCCTACGCACCCCTCCTCCTCTGATGCCAGACGATGCTGGGGCATGCCAGCAGGTCTCAATGAGTACTAACAGATGCCAGTGGATAGTGACAGATTTACAATGGGTTCTGATGGATGCTCGATAGATAGCAACAAATGCTGACAAATGCTGACAGATCCTAGATGATGGCTATTGATACAAATATCCCTTTCAACATACAAAAACTCTTTTGGGAGATGTGGCACCCCCCTTTCACCTCTTTTTATCTATGCGGGGACCTGCTGGGACGTCAGATAGCCGCCACTCATTGTGTTATCCAACCTTTGAATCTATCCACTAGTAATGGATCTGTGGTGTAATGAATAAATTGTTAATGTGTTCTATTGCTGGAGGCCTCCTCAAGGCTGGAAGTTGGATTCTCCCCCATAGAATATCAAGGACAAGGTGCAACTTTTTTTTTTTAGTTCAATTAGCCCTTAGAGGCCTGTGTGGGCCTGTCAAAATATCTGCTGATGGCCCACACGGATCAGCATGAGCCTGGAGAGGTTTGTGTAGGCCCACATTAGTCTGTGTAGATGTCCATTGACTACATGCATTGATCTGCAGAGCCCTTTCTTAGATGTCCATTGGCATTGGGCATGGGAAATGGAGGGAAAGGGGGGCAGCAGCCTTGAGTTGCTGTTGAAGGAAGAGAGAGAGGAGAAAAGTAGGGAACCTTGAGAAGGGTGTACTTATGCACTGACATCTGCTAATGGGAGGTTTTTATTCATGGGGCTGATGCCCACTAATGGCTGCTGATGCATGTTGACGTCTGCTGGGCCTGTGTAAGCATGCTTGTGCCTGCATTATATCTATTTGCTAGACTGTGTTGTACAGCACATTGTGACACGTCCACAGCTCTGTATTCTACAGCATGCTGGAGACTGGTCCGCTACAATGTAGCGGACTCTGCTGGACAAGTATTATACAGCACAAAGTGAGCTCCTCTACAATGTATGACACGTACCATTGTAATGCCCTATCCTGGTACTTGGCAATAAATATCGGTTAGCCAAACAATGATATTGACAATCCACATGGGTATAAATACATTATAGATAAAAATCTGATTGGTTGACTAGTGATACGATGCTGTACCAGCAGTCAGGGACACAACATGCACCAGAAGTCAAAATAAACATTTAATCATAAGGCTGAAAACTGTAAGCTGCCTGGTAGCAGTCTCAACAATTATATCTCCAAAAACACCCCAATAAATACACAGACAGTACAGAACAAAGGGCAGGAACCAGCTCAAGCTATCCACTCAACAATAGTCCAACCACTGTAATGGGGAGGGGAAGCATGGGAGCTGGCAGAAGTGACAAAATGGGATCAATTTGTGATGATTTAGATCAAGATCAGATCTGACAATGCCCAATTTGACATGACTGAAAGGGGAAAGGAAAAGAAGCATGGAGGGATGTCAAAAGAAGCATGGAATGCAGGGAAGCACTAAAAGGGGAAAGAAGGATCTATGAATGGGATTGTGCTAAATAGAGCTGAAGCAAATGGGGAAGTGGCAATCAGAGACATCCAGAGGAATGATGAAACTGGTGGCACCAAAACATGCCTTCCAAAAAAAAAATTGGACTATCAAATATGTTCTGGAGGCTGGGGAGTTGACAACAAAAAGTCATATGTAGATAGTGGTCTGTGCATCAGAAAAACAGTATAAATAGCCCAAGTTTAGTAGAGAATAGGCAGGCAATTGATAGGCAAAGGCTCGGTGGTTCCCAGGGAGTGAATCACTTAGGCTGGAGTTTGTTGAGAACCCTCTGCTTTCAGGAAGATTATTGAAAGCCTTCAACATTATAATATATCAATTTCACCATCAAGTCAGTGTGCATTGCAAGTAACATTCTACACCATCAAGCCCCAGAACTATCAGTACTACTTGCAACCAAGTACTACACTAGTAGTAAGTATTAATGAAATTATTCACTGTACCAATACCAATGAGTAATAACAGGTCTACTAGTATTATGAATCTCTTTCACTAAAGATGTCTATTCAATAAGATATTTACTTACAATAAAGCAAAGATGATGTATCATCCAATGGTCCTCATAAAAATTGCACCTAAGGCTCCAATAATAGAGGCCACCAAGCTACAGTCATATGCAAAGAAAAAAAAAACCCCAGCAAGTGAACATACCTCTAGTCAAGCATGAAAATATTGGCCTTGACAATGCCCAAGTCTACTTGACAAGGTATCATTACATTGCCGCACTGTGTAGAAGATTGAGCAAATTTGAATATTGAAAACATTTAATGTACACAGTCCTTTTTACATGAAGTGAAATCAGGATTGTTAGGGACACAGCATTGATGAGCCTTGGTCATGGATGGCCACTGATAGCACTAATACCTGCACCACATGCCAACCCATTGGTACCACTAGGAGCGCCATGTTTTAGTGCTTCTAGTGCTATTTTTGGTATGTTTTTACACTAATAACTTGCAGCTGTAGCCCCAGATTACTTCCAGATCACTTTTGATGGCTTTATCTATTCTTAGTGCCACTGTTGACACCTCGCCACACCCTTGCTACTTGCACTCCATGGCTATACATTGACACAGACACTTGGCATCAGTCAATCTGGCATAATACTCCATAGCTGTGGCAGTGCTTACAGGATGGAATGATAAAGTATTTTTATGATAGCTACCTGACAGCATAATTAGGAACATTTTCACCTTATAGTTTAATTCACAGCATTGACTTATATTTTTACCAGTTCACCGCTCTTTAGCAATACTTATTTTCTATGCGTTGGCTAATTTCTCTACTATAAATACTTACTTTTTGCTAGTAGTACATCATAAATTTGGAGTAGAGATCATATCCCAACATTTTGGTCACTCTACGTGACAAACTACCTCTGTGTTGACCATGTCAAGCAAGAGAACTCTGCTTTAGTTTTCTTTCTATCTCTTTCTCTGCAGTTTCTTAGTGCCTTGCAACTATGGCTTGGCATTTGTGCTTAGATCCACTAAGCAATCTCATTATTTTATCTTCCTATTCTAGATGCTATTACTTAGCGCCTCTTAGCAACCCTTTTCTGCACCTCCTAGTGCTGTTCCTTAGCGACTTCCTCAGATCTCTTAGTGCTTCTTAGTGACGGTTTCACATTTTTAGCGCTTTCTCTTAGCGACTCTTAGTACTTTCTTGCTATATTTTGGAGCCTTATACAAGCACCTTCAATCACCCACTTCTCTAGCCACCAACCTCTTGCCTACTGTGGATTCTCTGGGACTCTGTCTAGGACTTCCTCAAACACTTAGCATGCCCAAAGCTATATTGGCTAAGTAGCGGTACTAGTGATAGTGCATTTTATGCTATTCCCATACTCAGCCTCATTTGAGTGTCATCAGCGTACTATATTTTTGATATCAATGGGCTTTGCATTTCACTCAACCTCTTTCAAAGTGTCCAAGTCAGTCCAAACTTCATCAAGCCATTGATTTATGTATGTATGGAAAGTAGCAATGAGAACTCCTTGTCCATCAAAAGATTTTGTCGTGAGATGGGTATGGTTGTTTTGATGCATATAGCTCTTGACTCAAGGTCAAGGAGCAAGTGAAACAAGAGGTCAAAACGTACAAAAAAATGAGATGCACATAGAGACATCACAATGGTACATGTCATACATTGTACAGAAGCTCACTTTGTGCTGTACCATACATGTCCAGCAGAGTCCACTACACTGGAGCAGAGCAGTTCCCACAGTGCTGTAGAATACAGAGCTGCAGATGTGTCACAATGTGCTGTATGACACGGTCCAGTGGATCGATAAAAGGTGGGCACACACATGCGCATGCAGGCCTGGCAGATGCCAGTGGACACTAGCAGACATCAATGTGTGTCAGCAGCTGCCAGCAGGCATCAGCCCATGAGTGAAAACCTCCTCTATTGGCAGACGTCATGGCATGAATAAACCCTCCTTGAGGTTCCCCACTTCTCTCTCCTCTCTCTTCCTCCCCGCAATAACTTGAGGCTGCACACCTCCCCTTCCCTCCTTCTCCCATCCCTGACTCCAGCATATGTCCACAAAAGGGCCCTGCAGACCTATACAGGCCTATGCAAGCCACCAGTAGACATCCACATAGACGTACATCAATGGACTCAAACCTACGCAGGCCCATGCAGGCCTGTGCAGGGCACCAGCAGACATCCACAGAGGCCTATGCAGGTCTATGGGGTCTGGTTAGACCAAGGAAAAAAATAACTTTGTCTTGCCTGCTGTATGCCTGTAAGAAGGAATCGAACCCCTGGCCTTGAGAAAGCCTCCAGCAACAGAATGCACATTTAACCATTGCACCACAGGTCCGTTACTAACAGATAGATTCAAAGGTTGGATAACACAATGAATGGATGCCCACCTATGTTTCCACAGGTTTCCATATGGATTTTTTGAGGTGAAAGGGGGGTGGCATACCTCCCAAAAGAGTTTTTGTAGCTTGAAAGAGGCATTGGCATCTGTTGGCATCCGTCATACATCTGTCAGCATCTGCCAGATATCTGCTAGTTTCTGTTGGCAACCCCCAGCATTGTCTGGCATCAGGGTGAATGAGAAGGAAACAGGGTGCGTGGGCATGCACTGCATGGGGTGGCGTCTCAGAGAGCGTGGGAGGTGGTGGAAGAGAGATGGGGGTAGGGAAAAAGAGGGGGAAGGAGAAAGGGGAGGAGCGTGGGTGTCCGCTGGTACACCAGCAGACGTAGCAGACATCAGACGTCAGGTCAGAGGGGAGGAGGGAAGCGGGGTGCATGTGGTGGACGGGGGTGGCATGTGAGGTAGTGTGGGAATGGAGGTGGGAAAAAAGAGGGGAAAGGGGAAAGGGGAAAGGGGAGGAGCGTGAGTGTCTGCTAGTATGCCAGCAGATGTAGCAGACATCAGACGTCAGGTCAGGAGGGAGGAGGGAAGTGGGGTGCATGTGGTGGACAGGGGTGGCATATGAGGTAGTGTGGGGAGTGGAGAGGATGGCACTGGGGACAAAGAGGGGGAAGGGCGGAAGAGGGTGCATGAGTGTCCTCTGTCCACTGGCATGCTAGCAGATGGTAGCTGATGTCTGCATGTGAGCCAGCTGATGTCAGTGGTGCAACCAGTCTCAGTGGTTCAGTGGAATATTTGTTTATTGATATTCAATATTGTGTACAGCGGTGGGTTCTACTCCCCCTACTCCACCTTAATGAGGACTAATGATGTGTTTTTATATGAGTGAATTTTTGCTCTACATGTATATTGTACTGACCTGTAGTAAGTGCCTGTGATAGTTGATCTGACCCACTCAATTTTTAGTACTGTGTGGAGTGGCGGGCTTGACTCCCCTAGTCCAGACTTCCCTAGTCTACCATAATGATGTATAATAGTGTCTTTTTATACTGCTGCATTTTTGCACTATATGTACACTGTACTGATTTTTGGTAAGGACCTGTAGTCCAATGGAATATTGATACATTGATATTTCATATTGTGCACAAGAGGTGGGTTCAAATCTTGCTAGTGCACATCATTAGACATGACATAACTTCATTTTACTAATTGTTATTTACTACACAGTATGATAAACAAAGTAAGGTTGTAATTTTTTGCAACGTCCTGTGGTCTAGCAAAATATTGTTAGTCTATATTCTTTCTACTGCACAATTCGAGGGTTCGAGTCCCCCTTGTACAATCATTGAATAGTGTGTGGTTTTTTGCATTCATGAGAGTGGCATAATGGAACCAAACAATAGCCATTTGTCTGCTATCACCAGCCACCATAGTCTCCATCGCTGTTCACCAACAATGAATAGAGGTGGCAAAGAATTGTCGTCCATTTCCTCTTCTGCAGAAATGAACAAAGGGGGCAAATCATTGTCTTCGGTCTCCTCTTCTGCAGGAATGAACAAAGAAGGCAAAGAATCCTCTTCCATCTCCTTTTCTGCAGGAATGAACAAAGGCGGCAAAGATTTGTCTTCCATCTCCTCTTCTACAGAAATGAACAAAGGCAGCAAAGATTTGTCTTCCATCTCATCATCCGCCACAATGAACAAAGGAGGGATACCCTCTAAGTCAGGGTCACTAATGGATGGAGTAGGGATATTCACCTGGTCATCGTCAGTTTTTCCCAGCTCCATGAATGTCCGGTAGATATGAGCTGCTGGGGCAGAAGGAAGTTGGGATGTTAGTTGAACCACAACACAAGAGTTTTTCATTGTAGGGCCATACACCAGTCTAGGTTTACTCTGACTGTAGAGGTGGTGGAATGAATGTTGTGTGTTCAAGGGTTTGATATGTGTTAAGGATGGCCATTGGAGAGAGTTGACATTAGGAAGAGTGGTAAGATGGGCCATAGAGAGGCAGTCTTGAGGATCAGGCTGCTCACCATCAATACTGTTGGTATGGGACTCAATGCCTGTCAATTGGCCTGTCCAAGCAGGATCTATGGACCTGGCAACAGAACTGACAATGGAAGCAGCAACAGACTTGCTGCTAGCAAACAGACAGATCATATCGTTGGCTGTTGAGACATGTTCCGTCCTATACAGCAACCGCCACTTGTCTAGGGCTAAAAGCATCTGCTGGTGGCCCCTGGTGGATCCACTACCTGCAAACACATGGAGCAAATTGTCTGGTGCTGAGATGGACACCAATCCATTGGATGGCAATGTCATGGGCAGCTGGCGGTTGCATGCCATGAAGCTTTCAAGAAAGTGGAAGCCTTGCTGATGTACGAGAAGGCAATGCTCCAGTGTTTTATTGCTTAAGACCTGAACATCCTCTTGGCCAATGTGGTTCCACCAATCACAGCCATACAGATTCCTGATAAGATCTTGATGGCCATCAACAAACTCTAGGATCTCTGTGGGCAAAGTTTGCTGATTTTGAAGAGGAAAAAATTGGCTCATGCTTTTGATAATGTCTGGGACATTGCAGACCACATTATTCAGTGATGCAGCCCCCAAATATGACAATACAAAGTTCTATGGCACATAGTCAGATCCTAATATATTTACACATTTTGAAGTTATCTTACCAACTCCTTGTTTAGATGCTGGATAATCCATGCCTCTTCTGCTTCAAGACTTGGCACAAGATTGCCAAATATGGAAAGTGCTGCAATGAGGTGTGACTCGATGTAGTCAACAACCTGTTGCAAATTTTCTAGTACAGTGGCTTGGGACATGACATTGTGTGGTACAGAGGGAGATGCCATTGCACTCTTGCTTGTAGAAGCGAATACTGCTATGTATCAGATTTTTGTGCCTTATAAACAATCAGATTTTTGTGCCTTATAAACAAAAGTGATTTTCAACAATTCCATTGCATGTGACTGTCATAAATCCATTCTGATCATCTGCTGATGGCAGCAAGCTGCATCCATCAGTTCAATCCATCTCTGCATCCATCACATCAATTCGTCTCTGCATCCATCATATCAATCCATCTCTGCATCTATCATTTTCACAGCAGATCTCTTGCAGTTTGAGGAAATAAAATCAGGAAGCACCCATCTAAATTTATCAATTGCCATCGAGGCCAATTCTTGCCACATGGCCACCTTTTTGTGGGCATATGACTGGAGACCTCTTTTCTTCACTGACATACCACACTTTGACCAAATATCTGCCTAGTTGAAGAAATACTAAACTGTCCACTCCATTTTACTTGTGACAAGCTGACATTCCTCTGTCTATCTGCTGCGTTGTGCTCTAGCACGTAAATAATGAATACAATTAACTGAAGAGATATGTTCATGAATGGATGTAATGATAACAGAAATGTTAACAAGAGGACTCACATTCAGAAATAGTTGCAAATTCATTTTCTGCATCAGAATTAGAGTGCAATATCCAAGATACCTTGATCTTTGATGAACTAGGAATGTTGGGATCTTGTATAGCTGTGCTTGCATTCAAATCTGCTTTCTGTAGAACTGGATACTTTCTCTGAATGCTGGGGTCCGATCCTAGTCACAGCAGTAGGCACAAACCTTCATCAGGATTGAGGCCTGGATTCTTTGAAGAGATGCATGAGCTCAAGTTTTCACATTCTTACTTGGGGCAACCTGGACGACATGAGAATATAGGAATGATTTCTCTGCAATAAATTCCTGAAGAGCTTGCAGAAGCCTTTCAATTTGAATCCAGTGCAGATTGCGCTCTATCATTGTTAATGGTGAGACATTACCCATGATCATAGATGGGAAGGAGATTTCAAAATCTTCTGAAACAACTACTTCCATTGGTCCAAGGTTATCTGCCGGCAGTACCAGTGGATCTGCTAGTTATTTATTTTCTGCCATTTTATTGTTATCAAAGGCTCCAGAAACTTCATCCAGTTCCAGAGAGGCAGTCTGCCTTCCACTAGCAATAGACCCACTTCTGTTCTGAGAAGCAGCAAGGACATTGAGTCAACTCCTTAATAGTTTTCTTTCTGCCTTGACCTTTTGCCGATCATCATTGCTTGCATGCTGATTCAAACGGCGAACCTGGTTCTGAATTGCAATTCTGAGCTTCCAATTAGTGAAATAGGTTGGGCCATCAGCAATACACCTTACTGCTGCTCCTCAATGTCAAGGGCAAGTTGAATCCAGAAGGAATGAATATCCGTCGCTGCAACATCCGTTGAGTGGTTTCCACTGTCTGCTGCCATTCGGTCTTCACTTGCACTATTGAAGGTCATTGTACGAGCTTTCAGAATATCCATTGCTTTATAGTTTCCCTCCTCTCTGAGCCTTTCTGCCTTAGCTATTCCGGCTTCCCAGCTTGTTAGTAAATCACGTTGATATTCCGACGGATCGCTCGGTGAAATATTGAACGGCTGCATCTCTCATCTCAACAGCAGTCCTGTACTTTCGACATAGGAATGGAACCATGTCAAGCAGCTTCTTCCAGTTTGAGTCACACATGTGATCATCAAGGATTTCTGCCCGATGTGCCAAGGTAGCCGTACGGGCCATCTGTGAGACTTCATTTAGTGTAGACCAGAGACTTTCAATTATCTCCCCAGCCAAATGACCGGCCCCGGGAATGAAGGACAGGGCAAAGCGGAAAAAACAATCCTCGTTATGCCCATGGACATGAAGAAGTCCTATTGCAAAGTCCACGAGTAGATTATCTGGCAGGCCTTCTCCAGCCTCGGCAAGCCGTTCAGAAAATTTGACACACTACTGGCATGCTATGTCATATACCAGTAGGAGACGCTGAATCCCATCCATGTTGGTCGTCTTAACTGCCCGTGTGATGGAAAAGTCTGTGTAAACCTGGCCTTCACCACAGGTCAAGTTTGTTACACTATTAGGAGCAAAGCAGCCATGCTGTGTATATGCCATTGCAATAATACCAGTAATGTCGCATGACTTGTTCATCATCAGAGCCTTTTCAATAGCTTTGAATGTGTTTTCACAAGCGGCTCCCTGGACAGACAGAGGTCTAGTGGATGGCCGACAGACAGGATTGAATTGATGAGCGGACGGCAGACAGGTAGAGTTAAAGAATGTCACTCACTGTTGGCTGTTCTTTTGCGCACTTGAGATAGTGGGTGAGCTCATCCCTCCTGGCCATCATACTACTGCCTTCTGAATGCCATACATCATGAGCAGGATTAGAATGTTGGACGTGATCTACCTTGAAGTTGCCGTCTATCATTAAAGAACGATTGAACTTCCACCAGACAGGATCTTCTTCCCAGTTGGATAGAAGATTGGCTCCTGGTTGGGGACAAGTTGGACAGAATATTGCAAGTTCACCATGGTCCAGCACCATGGGATGCCTTGATTCATCATGGCTGAAGCCTGTCCACTTCAACTTCTTCAGCCACTGCCATGAACAAGAAATTTGTCTTAGCTCATGGTAAAGGTTATTCACCTCACCAGAAGATGCAATTGGGGAAGTTATTCTTGCAATTTTCTGCCAATACTGGTAGGCGAATGCTTTGCACTCTAGATTTGTCAGATGGAAGTCATCTGCATAGCCGTTGTAAAATATTTTTGTATTCGATCAAATATACTGAGAACCAGCTGTGAGCAGATAGTATCCTCCACCAAGACATACATCCCAGAACACTCACATGAAATGACAGTGATGTAGTGTACTCCAGTTGTGTGAACAATCCGTTGTATTGGATTCCCAAAGCAATCATATCTGTCCATATAGAACCAACTCAGGCAGAATTGAGAATGCTTGTCCAGGACTATCTAAATACTCATTACAGTGAATCTTAGTTTGCTCCACCTTTGCTCATCATCTGATCACTCTGTCAGAAATTGTGTCTGATTACCAGTATAAATCTGCTCCTTACCAGGCAGTGAGGATCAATAATCAGCAATTCATACATTCAAAGTATCTTCCAGAGGGTCTGATATTCCAAGATCCCCATATTCTTGGTTGGCCTGAGCTATTGCGTCTGCTGAACTTCTGGAGAGACCATCAAGGACAGTATGAATCTGGTGACACTTTCTGCTGGATGGTTTATCTCAACTGTCACAAGCAGCCAGTAGCTGCTGAGTACGGCACCCGAGCTGATCATGAAAAAAATGCAGCAGCAGCAGCAACACATAAGGCTACACGCAAAAATGGAGGGGAAAATTGGAAACAGAGGCCAGCACCATTAGTGGTAGTTGATGGCAACAGTAGGACCATTGCTAATGATGGAGCCACTGATGGCAGATCTGCTTTAGTCACCAGATCTGCAGCCAACTTGGAGTGGCAACTAGGGCCTACACTTCCCCTGTCACCTAGCGTACCACACACACCACTGCCTGACTTACAGGAGGAACCACCTGTCTTGCACTCACTGCACACTCCCCAGCCTCAGTGCCACAACAGATCCACGGTTCACAATGAATCCTGACCAAATGTATCAGCTTCCACTCATAACAAGTCCACTCTCAACGAATCCGCTCATGACAAATGTGGTGATGATACAGCAGTGGTAGATGCCACTACATCCACCTCTTACAACAAAGAGGAGGGAGCCATCCAGACCCTCCAATTAATGGCTCTAGTGATGGTTTCCCTAGATATAGAGTGTTAAGAAGGGTGCTTGACATTCTTCAAGATGAGGACAATAACCAATTTGGAGGTGAAGGAAGGCTGCCTAACCAATTGTCAACAAATTTCAACCAACCCTGCAAGTCTCAAGCACAAATGCTACAGGAAGATGCAGCTCAATACATTGATATGTCTACACCAGCAAAAAGGACTAGCAGCCACATTAAGGTCATTTGACCAGTCCGCCGTCATTGATGTGGGAAAGGGGGAAATGTTACATTACATTTTTGTAAACTATAGTGTTATAAAAATATAGCAATGTCTATCATAACAAAAAAAATTGTACAATAACAAACCGTCCATCTTAAACCATCCATCTTCACTTGTTTTCTGTTGCCTTCCATCTCTCAGTAAGCCAACTGGATGATTGAGTCCGTTGCATTAGTGGCCGACTACTTCAGGAGTTGCTGTGAGCCTGTCCCCTTGGGCCAGGGAGAGGGTCCTCAGCAGGGACTGGCAGAGGGACAGAAGATGGTTGAGGGGTGATAGAGATGTTCATGCGGGAGATATCCCTGAGGATGTTTGTTGAAGCGGGAACGGAGCAACGGTGAGAGCGGATAAGTCAGCAGCATGATGGGATTGGTCAGTGGCGAGGGCAGAGATGTCACCAGTGGGAACAGATATATCAGCAGTAGGATCAGAAGTAGTTTCTTCCTCTTTAACAATGGGTCCAAGTCCACTGTGCCTTGTTGGATACACTGCCACATCATCCTGAGCTGACGGGTGGAGATGTGAAATCAACTCTGCAAAGTGTCAACCATATCCTGAATATGGCAGATCTGCTCCTCCGTCGTGAGATGCAAGCATCTCACCTGCACGAGAAACATTAGTTTGCAGAGTTTTCATGCGGCCACCAAGCATGTCGACCTGAGTCTGGTAGCAACAGAAGAAGTCCTCAATACACAGTAACCAGCTCACCTCAGCCGTGAAAAACCCATCCTGCACCTGCTCCCCAATATTCCGCAATGCTTTCTGGAACCCATTCTCCATCCTGTCCAAACGGCTCTCCACCCCTGCCATTACACCAGTCACAATGTCCTCACTATAACTAGACTCCATTGCCCACTCCTTGCCCTTTTCCTTGACCGGAAGAGGATCTGCTGGGCAGTTGAAGGTCAACAGTTGGGATAGATGGACGGACGGTTTTGATGGTCCTGCAATTGGACTGGGTGGTTCATCTGCTAACTATTGGTTAGCTATTTGAGCAGGAAAAGAGTTTCATACCATCATCACTCTCAATAATTGTCACTGACTTCTTTCTCAGTAGTTTTTTCCCCTTTCCCTTGTTGCCAGGCTTGATGGTTTTCTTGACAATTGTCAGGCTGCATGTTTGTTTGCACATGAGCTGGCAGAGATTGCATGTGGTGCCACCCTTTGTCTTGACACACTGTAGCTGCTTACTTGTGCAATATTGGCAAGGGGGGTTGATGTGCTGTCCTCAGATACCTGCCCAACAGCATCCCTCCAGTAATTTCCCCCTTTGGTATCTTGCCCTCTTGTTCTTCCTCTTCCTCTTCCTCTTCATCATCGACCTCATCCTCATCCTTCTGCTCCTTCTGTCAACAATAGATACCAGGAGGACGTTGACCAATATAGGTCACCTGTTTTGGCTTCTTGGAATTTGGCGACGGACCAGACAAATCTCCTGCTACTGGAGGACTCGGTCATTTTCTCTTCTTTGGAATTGGCGATGGACCAGACAAATCTCCTGCTGCTGGCCTATGACCTATCCAGTCTTCTCATGCTGGTGCCGTCAATAGACCAGCCTTGGTCAACAGATCAGGTTGTTCTTCATCTCTACTTGGTTCTTCCCTCCTTCTGCTCCTCTGGGTCCATTTCCTTGCAGCGTCCTTCAACTGCCTGATCATATTCTTGTTAGAAAGCTTGCTCTGAAGTAGGATAACTTTGTTGATGAAACTTCTCCTGGCATCAAGGAGGAGTTTCTTGTCATCTTTGACGTCCCTAACTATGAATCATATGTCAATCAGGACGACTATTAGTGCATGTCTATTAGGCAGGAGTGCTCGTATCTTATCAGGTCCTTCTGCTGTGCTTTGAGTTGATGCAGGTCTCCTCTGAGAGCAAGGTATAATACTCAAACATCTACATCAATGACCCATTGGTGGAGTTCTTCATTAGACATGGCAGATGGAGGATTAAAGAAACAGACAAGAACTTTACACAAAGCAAGTTCTGAAAATAGATATCATATGACCCTGTTTAAATTACAAAAGAAGTTTGATTTATTGCTTGACAAAACCTTACTTTATTTATCTTACAGTTTAGTAAATAACAATTAGCTAGGAATACCAATTGAAAATATTCCACTACACCACAGACGCTTCGTGTATAATGCTATGGTGTAAATCAATATCAGTCTAATATTCTGCTCCATGGTTTTCCTCTTTCCATTCAGGACCTGTGAAAAGAGGCTCTTTAGATGTTGCAGCATTGACTTAGAAGAATGTTAGCGGAGCAGGATATGTTATGAGGATTGTGTGATGAACTTACTTTGCATTACAAAGAGCTAGTAGAAAATAAAAGAGTGTGAGGAGAAGAAAAAAGCACAGAGAGGAGGCTGAACAAGGCTGGAGAAATACAGAGACAAGAGGAGAGTAACAATCATACACAGATCAGCTATTTGCATAATCACATTACTAACCTTGGCAATACACTGACACCCTTGCATCAAATGAAATATGGCCAAGCATATCTTTGGATCTTGCTTATAGAGTTCCATTTTGACATGTGAATGCAGTGTCAGTAGCACTGGAAAATGGTTTATGTGATTGATAGTTCACACAGTTTCATAGCCCAGATTCCATGTAAATTTTTGATTTTTTCTTTTACTACAACCTTGAGTCTGACATTTATTATGCCACATAATCACTTCAAGTGACTATTCCCAATTTCTTGACAACCTGGGCTAGCCAAAACCCTGGGCTCGATATTCAGCCTATCCACATCTGTTTATCTGAAAATAAGTCTGATGCAGCAGACACAACTCTAAAATTGAAGACACTGGAGAAAAGGAAGAATGCAGAAAGACTTGAAGATTACCTGACCACTTATCTTGACCAGCAACAGCGTTTTATAGAGGATACTGCAAAAGAATTTGGCGTTGAGCAAGTCGTGATTCAGGAGAAGATTTTGCATGCAACAACTTATGTCAAGCAACGGAAGGTTTCTCTTCAGAATGCGCTTGTTCATCACAAATGCATGGAGGTAAATGAAGGTGAGCAATTTTTATAAGCTGTGCAAGTCAAGATCTTTTCTGAACAAGGCACATCCAGAGGGAGGCAACAAATATACCCTTAAAGAGCTCCAGAAGCTTGTAGAACAGGATACAATACTTCAAGATCTTTCAAAAGAGCGCCAGAAGGAACTTATTGAAGCTCTTGAAAAAGCTCAACAACTGAAGAACACAGAGGCATGCTCTAATAGACATTCTGGAGCAATTGATGGCATGAAGAACATTGATAATATAATACAAGAGGTGAGTCAGAAATAAAATTGATTGTTCTTTGTTTTTAATGTGATCAATTAGATGAAGAACTTATATTTATGCACAGACATTTGATCATTTGCATTTTTTACTCGTAGCTACATAGATGATCGCTTTGACACCACCTATGCTGCATCTGATTCAACTGCTCTCAAATTCTTCCCTCAGATCCTTCATCTCAATGCTGGAAACATTGCAACAAAATTTGAGCTCTTTACTTGTGCTGAGGAAAAAGGTAAGATATCATACAATTTGTCCACAGCTCCACTTATTGTGCCTGTCAGCTGGGATCAAGATTCAGAATACAAATATAATATGTATAGAGTGTACTCGTCTTATAGCTGAGGGATTAAGTGAGCTTTACACAAGCAGTCTTGTGGAGGATCTGATTCTTTCATAAGAGCAAGTGACATATGACAACAAGATCAACATGAATTACCAGAATTACAAAATAGTGATCATTGAATCCCACCATGTCAAGCTTGTCGGATAGCCTGAGCATGTTCTGTTCACTAGCCCATCAAACATCTCTATGAAGAACAAAGTCCTCCTTCTTTGCTCTGCACTTCAAGATGGAGATTGTCACTGGGTGGTCCTTACTCACAAAGAACGACTTGAGCACCAGAAAAAGCTCGCAGAAGCAAGGAAAGAGGGCATAACAATTGGTAAGAAGCAAAAGAAGAGGAGTGACAAGGGGAAATTACAAGAGTCAAGGGCAAAGAAGCAATGTAAGACTGGTCCTTCATCCCAAATGCCTCTCATGTACAAGAGCAAGGACATGATCAATGATTCACTGGATAAAAACGATGAGCAATAAGTGCTATTCAGTATCATATTAATATAAATATTTCAATTTAAGTCTAATTTTGAGGTATACGAGCTCACTGTTGGTGACAATGGCAACAAAGTGGTAATTGATGTCATCAATGATGGAGACGCATTGCCAAGACACATTGACAACAAGTGATGGGAAGATGCAACTGCGTGAGACAGCCTGACATAGATCAAAGATAGCTGAGTTGCTGAGAGGACTTATTTCTGATTTTCCAAGGTTTTTATGTATATTTTTCTTTGTTGTCCTTGAAATTTGAGCTCATTGTCATCAACAATGGTGGGAGGGGTGGAAAGTTGGAGGGAATGATGAGCGGAGGTACTGACGTCAATGATCAAGTGATCATTCCAACAGCTGTTGATGGCAATGCTGACAGCAGCACGTAATGCCTTGGCACATCCAGCAGCATTGGTCAGAATACCTGGAGGCTGGAGCACAGAAAAATTATGTTTTATGAAATAAAAGACATTTATTGGTAGATGCATAGTACTAAGGAAAACCCCTCATATTAGACGTGGATCTAGTATTTATATCCACCTCTAATATGAGGGGTTGCATGGAAACTACAGGTGTGGCAAAAAGATGGTAAAAAGATGTTATTTTATAATAGGAAACAGTTAGGAAATAGGTGAAGTTTTTCTTAACTTTTATATTCAGAAAATGCTTATATATTTCTCAAGGAAACATGTCATGGAAGTTGCATAACATGTTTCTTTTTTAATTTTTCCAAAGGAAACAGCTTCTGCTGCCAGCAGTGTCAGCATGGCAGTGTTTGCTTATACAATCACTTGCTTCTACAGTACCACCTATTTAGAGAAATTTACTGTATTAATGCTGATCTTATTTGATCTCTCAGTTTATATAAAACTATGAGACATCAAAATCAACAAATAGAGCAGGCCTCAAGACTATTGCCATCTATCTGCCCAGGACAAAGACTATGGTCCATGGCAAAATAGTGTTATAGGCTGCTTAAAGTAGTTTGTCAGATCTGAAAAGAGTCCTTGAAATCCATTTACAAGTGAATATACCACCATCAGACAGCTCTTTATTTGCCCACCACAACAGAAAAGGAAAATCCATAGCATTAAGCAAGAAAATGTTTTTAGAAGTGCTTATAAAAGCAGAAAAAGCTGCTAACCTAGAGCTATTGCAAGGACATAGGATCATCATCAGAGCCACATTGGAGTATCTCATAAGAAGAATTCTATTTGAAGCAATGAAAGCAACTGATTACTGGACTAGCAACATGTTTTACAGGTATCTGTTAAAATACAAATAAATACTCACTCTATATTTACAAGCAATATCTTCTTTGCATGAGTATTTCTTGAAACTGATGCTAGCCTTCAGAAAATAATGAATCACAGGTAAGCATATGTTATTAGTTAATCACAAGAAGTTATGCTAGGAAAAGAGATATTGCATTTATCCTTATCAAAGCAATATATTGTGGACTTCCAGCAGAGCACTGTGATGTTTATAGCTAGTATGATGTGTTGTTTGCTTTGAGTGGATGATCAAGAAAAATTGTGGCTAATTTGATTTATTATTCTTTGCAGAATCTCACAGAAGGTTGGAGCACATGGTCCTTAGCCATTGTTTTCACTCATCCTCTTCTGTATCAAAATAATATAATTTCCATTGTTTATTACTTGATAAGTTTAAAACAAATAAAACAATCTATTTCTTAGTCATCCACATGATGAAGTTAAAGATAAATATTTGTCCTGTTTGTTACAAGGCACAATTGACAGAAAGGGTGTGGTCTTCTAACTTAAGTAGTTAGACAGTTGTTTTGAATAGTCTTGTGACCAGACTGGCTAGACCTTTTACTAACTTTTGGTTTGGTGCAATATTGGCATGGGAGGTTCATGTGCTGACTCTCACAAAAAGGTGCTGTCCTCAGATATCTCTTCATCAATATCTCCTTTGTAATCTTCTCCTTCATTATTTTTGCCTCTTCTTTCTTCTCCTCCTGTTCCTCATTCTTCTGCTCCTTTTCTCTTTCTCTTTTTTATTGTTACTGAATGACAAAGTTTGAGAAAGGTAAACAAATAGTCAGTAACAATTCATTGGTGGCAGACTCAGCTTCTTTTACTTTTTGGAGGCTAGTGTCAGACTGATTAAATCAGCTGCCACTGGCAGATCAGCTGCTCTCCACTTTCTTCTTTCTGATGCTATAGATAGATTAGCTATTGTTAGTAGATTTGCATATTCTTTGTGTCCAGTTTTTTCACCTCTTCTTATTTCTTCCAGCCCATGCCTCTGCCTTGTTCTTTGACTTTCTCTTCATCTCTCCATTAGAAGTCTTGCTCTTTTTCAAGAAAGAAACTTTTTCTGACATCAAGCAGTTTCTTGTTATTCTTGACCTTGTTTATAGTGATCTACATTATAGTCTTCAAATAATCTGTGAGTGCATTTCTATTATGAGAAAAGAGTGCTTGCATCTTATTGCTTTGCTAAGCCTTTTGCTTGAAGTCAGAAAGGTCTCTCTTGAGAGCAGAGAAAAATACTCAAACATCTTAATCTATGGTTCTCCAATAAAAGGATTGCTTAGGTCAACATCTTTATATATGCTTCCAAGACTTATATTATATTGCAAGGAAGCACACTCTTATTATATACAGAGTATTTAAAAAGTAAATACAATTAAGTCAATAACAGATACATCAACATACTTAATATTCTTGGTCTAACTTATATGCTATATTCTGTAGTGGCATTGTCAAGTGCCTTAAAATTCTGATCACAAGTTATAAGAAAAATTTTTGCATCAGCAAAAATATCCATGAGTTGTTTTTATCAAGTTAGAATGTCTGTACTTCAATATTTATAATATCTAAATCATTGTTATTATTATTACAATTATTTTCTTTGCCAAAACTCACTAACTCTTCTTTATTTCCACCTCCTAACTTACTCAGTTTGGCTATTTGTTTTGGGAAATGCATTTCTAATCAGCATTTGTAAATATATTTATATTTACAATGTAAGAAATTCAATCTTCTTATCACTTATCACTAAGAGAAGAATACATAGCTAAATATATTTTCATAATAGTATATTAATAACTGCTTTCAAATGTTGGTGTTCAAACATCAAGCATCCCCTTATCAAACCTCTTTGGTTTATTAAGCTTTCTTTTTTCTAAATATTATAGTAAGATGGAGAAAGGAGCATATGAATAACTACTCACAAATGCTTATTGTCAGATTTTTAGGACTTCTTGCTGAAGAGTCTCAACTTCTTCTTCCACTTTGCCAAGGTAATAGATATGGCTTGAATAGAAGTTGGATGCCTGTGCCCTAAGGCTTGTTGTATGACTTTGAGCATTTCTTGTTTAAGAGTCTCAGCTTCTTCCAGTTTTCCTTTTTCATAAAGTGTTCCAGCAAGACTAAGCATTGCTTCAATAGTATCTGGATGACTACTACCTAAAGTCTGTTGCCTGACTTTGACCACTTTGCGTTCAAGAATCTCAACCTCTTCTAGTTTTCCACCTGAATGAAGTATTGTAGCAAGACGGGATATTGCTTCAATAGTGTTTGGATGACTGCTACCTAAGGTCTGTTGCCTCACTTTGACCACTTCTTGTTGAAGGATCTCAGCCTTTTCTAGTTTTCTAACTTGACTAAGTATTAGAGCAAGACTAGACATAGCTTGAATAGTATCTGGATGATTGCCACCTAAGGTCTGTTGCCTTGCTTTGACCACTTCTTGTTGAAGAGTCTCAGCCTCTTCCAGCTTTCCACTTTGACCAAGTATTATAGCAAAACAGGACTTGGCTTCAATAGTATCTGGATGATTGCTACCTAAGGCTTGTTGCCTAACTTTGAGTACTTCTTGTTGAAGAGTCTGTGCTTCTTCCAATTTTCCATCTTGAGCAAGTAGTATAGCAAGATTATACTTGGCTCGAATAGTGTCTTGATGATTGCTTCCTAAAACTTCTTGCCTGACTTTAACCACTTCTTGTTGAAAAGTCACAGCCTCTTTCAGTTTTTCACCTTGACTAAGTGTTATAGCAAGATTGGACATGGCTTGCATAGTATCTGGATGACTGCTACCTAAGGTCTGTTTCCTCACTTTGACCACTTCTTGTTGAAGAGTCTCAGCTTCTCCTAATTTTCCACCTTTATAAAGAGTCATAGCAAGACCAGACATCACTTCAATAGTATCTGGATGACTGCTACCTAAAGTCTGTTGCCTCACTTTGACCACTTCTTGTTGAAGAGTCTCAGCCTCTTTCAGTTTTCCACCTTGACCAAATATCATAGCAAGTTTATACTTGGCTTCAATGGTGACTGGATGATTGCTACTTAAGATCTGTTGCCTCACTTTGACCACTTCTTGTTGAAGAGTTGTAGCCTCTTCTAGCTTTTGACTTTGAGCAAGTATTGTAGCCAGATCAGACATAGCTTGAATAGTATTTGGATGACTGTGCCCTAAGGCCTGTTGCATGACTTTGACTACTTCTTGTTGCAGAGTCTGTGCCTCTTCCAGTTTTCCATCTTGACCAAATATTATAGTCAGATTATACTTGGCTTCAATAGTGTCTCGATGATTGCTTCCCAAGGCTTCTTGCCTGACTTTGACCACTTCTTGTTGGAGAGTCTCAGCTTCTTCCAGTTTTCTACCTTTATAAAGAGTCATAGCAAGACTAGACATAGCTCTAATAGTATCTGGATGATTGCTACCCAAGGTCTGTTGTCTCACTTTGACCACTTCTTGCTCAAGAGTCTCAGCCTCTCTAAGTTTTCCACCTTGACCAAATATCATAGCAAGTTTATACTTGGCTTCAATGGTATCTGTATGATTGCTACCTAAGATCTGTTGCCTCACTTTGACCACTTCTTGTTGAAGAGTCTCAGCCTCTTTCAGTTTTCCACCTTGACCAAATATCATAGCAAGTTTATGCTTAGCTTCAATGGTATCTGGATGATTGCTCCCTAAAGCTTCTTGTGTGATCTTGACCACTTCTTGTTCAAGAATCTCAGCCTCTTTCAGTTTTCCAACGTGATGAAGTATCATGGCAAGACTAGACATGGCTTGAATAGTATCTGGATGACTGCTACCTAAGGCTTCTTGCCTGACTTTGACTACTTCTTGTTGAAGAGTCTCAGCTTCCTCTAGTTTTGCACCTTTATAAAGAGTCCTAGCAAGACTAGACATTACTGCAATAGTATCTGAATGATTGCTACCTAAGGTCTGTTTCCTCACTTTGACTACTTCTTGTTGAAGAGTCTCAGCCTCATTCAGTTTTCCACCTTGATCAAATATCATAGCAAGTTTATACTTGGCTTCAATAGTATCTGGGTGATTGCTCCCTGAGGCTTCTTGTGTGACCTTGACCACTTCTTGTTGAAGAGTCACAGCCTCTTCCAGATTTTCACCACCTTGACCAAGTATTAGAGCAAGAATGGACTTGGCATGAATAGTATATGGATGACTGTGCCCTAAGGCCTGTTGAAAATTCTTGAGCACTACTTGTTCAACAGTCTCAGCATCTTGCAGTTTTCCACCTCGACCAAGTGTTATAGCAAGATCAAAAATAGCATCAATAGTATCTGAATGACTGCTACCTAAGATCTGTTGCCTCACTTTGACCACTTCTTGTTGAAGAGTCTCAGCTTCTCCTAGTTTTCCACCTTTATAAAGAATGATAGCAAGACCAGACATTGCTTGAATAGTATCTGGATGGCTGCTACCTAAGGCTTGTTGCCTGACTTTGAGTACTTCTTGTTGAAGAGTCTGTGCTTCATCCAGTTTTCCATCTTGACCAAGTATTATAGCAAGGTTATACTTGGCTCCAATAGTATCTTGATGATTGCTTCCTAAGGCTCCTTGCCTGACTTTGACCACTTCTTGTTGAAGAGTCACAGCCTCTTCTAGTTTTCCAGCTTCACTAAGTGTTACAGCAAGACTAGACATGGCTTGAACAGTATCTAAATGACTACTACCTAAGGCTTCTTGCCTTACTTTGAGCACTTCTTGTTTAAGAGTCTCAGCCTCTTCCAGTTTTCCACCTTGATCAAGCAATATAGCAAGATTATGCTTGCCTTCAATAGTATTTGGATGATTGCTACCTAAAGTGTGTTGCCAGACTTTGACTACTTCTTGTTGAAGAGCCTTAGCCTCTTCTAGTTTTCCACCTTTATAAAAGGTCATAGCAAGACTAGACATCACTTCAATAGTATCTGGATGACTGCTACCTAAAGTCTGTTCCCTTACTTTGATCACTTCTTGATGAAGAGTCTCAGCCTCTTTCAGTTTTCCACCTTGACGAAGTGTTATAGCAAGGCTGAACATGGCTTGAATAGTATCTGGATGACTGCTACCTAAGACTTCTTGCCTCACTTTGAGCACTTCTTGTTTAAGAGTCTCAGCCTCTTTCAGTTTTCCATCTTTATCAAGTGTTACAGCAAAATTGGACATGGCTTGAATAGTATCTAGATGACTGCTATTGAAGGCTTCTTGCCTCACTTTGAGGACTTCTTGTTTAAGAGTCTCAGCCTCTTCCAGCTTTTTACCTTCACCAAGTGTTACAGCAAGATCAGACATGGCTTGAATAGTATCTGAATGACTGCTACCTAAGGTGTGTTGCCTAATTTTGACCACTTCTTGTTGAAGAGTCTCAGCTTCTCCTAATTTTCCACCTTTATAAAGAGTCATAGCAAGACTAGACATCACTTCAATAGTATCTGGATGACTGCTACCTAAAGTCTGTTGCCTCACTTTGACTACTTCTTGTTGAAGAGTCTCAGCCTCTGTCAGTTTTCCACCTTGATGAAGTATTATAGCAAGACTAGACATTGCTTCAATAGTATCTGGATGACTGCTACCTAAGGTCTGTTGCCTCACTTTCACCACTTCTCGTTCAAAAGCCTCGGCTTCATTTAGTTTTCTACCACTCCTAAGTGTTGTAGCAAGACGAGACATAGCTTTCATAGTGTCTGAATGGCTTCTTCCCTGCACTTGTATACAATATTTAAGAATATGCCTTTCAAGTTGCTCTGCATCATTCCAAAAGTATGCACATGAAAAAATTTCACTCAGTGTCTTTGCTAATTCATTATTATCACATTTATAATTTAAATGTTTGACCAATGCTTGTAAATGCAGCACCCATTGAGCTGCATCATGGTATCCAAATCTTTGACTTCCTAAGCAATAAAATAATTGTTGTCCACATTTTTTGGCTTTATTCTGCTCTTCCTTTGTTAATAATTCAAAAGCCCAACCATGAACAAGTGAGTGAAACTCTAACAGTGTAACTTCTTCTCCTCTTATTTCAATTAATGAGTATGACCTGAGCATGACAATTGCTTCTTCAACTAATATATCACTCCAATCTTTGTTATCTGTCACGAACTTTTGCAGAAAATCCTGTAATTCTTGAATATCCACTTCAAGATTATCTGAGACTTCTCCAAGCTCTTTCAAGAATTGAAATAGGTATCTTGGAGTGATTTAACACACTACATAACATCAGAAGTGCTTTTGCTCCTTCATTTAACTTTTTATAGCTCAGATTCCATGTGGCAAAAACAGAAAATTGATAGCTATCAATTTTCTGCTTCATTGATGTTGTCAAATATCTTATTTTATCCCTTTTATACCCTTCAAGATACTGCTTCACTTGAACATGTTCATTGTAAAGTAGATATCTTCCTGCTTGAACAATAGCTAATGCAAAATAGCCTAATTCTTGAACAAGTTCATTTACAGCTTCTTGCTCAGTTTGTTGCCTCTTACTAGCTTTATAGAAAGCTTTTAAGGAGTCTTCAATTGTTAATTCTCCAATTTTATAATGATTCTCAGGTGCACATATCCTAGATTCTTCATTTCTGCTTGTAATAAGGATATTTCCATGGCTGCATTTTGGAAAGAATGCTTGTAAATCAACATCAGGATCATCAGCATTGTCAAAAAGCATCAGCCATTCTTCTTTTTGATGACAGAGCCATGTAAGAACAGCAACTGGTGTTTTTTCAGTTAAATTAACACTCTGAGCAAGTAAAGTCAAATCCTGCTCAATTGATGCTTTAGAGCCAGCATTGATCATATATATAGAAGAAAATCTAGTTGATCAAATTAAACTTTAACTTGGTAAAAAATGCAAGCTGTCTCATACCTGCTTTGATTTTCATGACAAAATTTCAGTGCAATTTGTGTTTTTCCAGCTCCACCCAAGCCATGCAGCACACAGTGCTTCTGTACTTGCATCTTTAATGAAGATTGATGAGGATCAAAGCAATCTTCAAGCTGCAACAAAATGTCTGTTCTGCCAGTAAACAATGGAGATGGAGCAGGAATAATAGGAAGAAGTGGAGAGATAGGTGGATAACAAGGTGTTTGTTTATTAGGAGGACTTGTAGCAATGGTTCCACCTCCTCATCAATGTCAGCAAATAGTACAGTCAATTAAGCTGAGTAACTTACGAAATGCCTCAAGAATAGTCTTTTTAGGACAACTATATAAAGTCTTTGTAAGACTATCCAATTCCTGTGTGACTTTGGCCTTCACCAAATAGGACAAAGTATGTGTTTTAATTTCTCCCTGTCTATTCCATTCATCCAGACCCATCTTTTGCAGCCCTTGATCAACATTAAATCTGTAGAACAGACCAGGAATTTGCATAGAAAACTCTGCAAAGCTCTCAGCTAGCACTTCACAATCAGTGGCTATTTGATGAAGAAGTCCTGTCATTTTTTGGCCAATAATATTGGTGGGCTTCCAGGAAACATGACCAGAATGTCCTGCTCCTATACTGACCAAACATGCAACTGGTTGAGAAAGACCAAAAACCATGCAAGCCTCTTTAACAAGAAGGTTGGTTGGGTTGCTATAGCCTAAACCTGCACCTATAAAGGTTTCAGGGACTTTACCAGAAGTGATAGACACTTGTTTGAAAAAGTCAGGAGTAGCAGTGGTGGCCCGAGCAGCTTGCACCACTGTACAATCATAGCCTTGATTGGCTTTTACCTCATATGTTCTGAAGATCCGAGGTGTGACATGGACAGAAGGAAGAGCCACGACAAAGCTTTGAGGCGATCAGAGTGTCAGCTGAGAAGCAGACCATGCAAAAGACTGTACCTTCTGCAGACAGGATTATCCTCTCTAATCAAGGCATCCTCCGGAAATCCAGCAGATTGTAAGATGCTTCTCATGCCAGATTCAAAGACAGTTGCCTTGAACTTCTCACCCCGAAGGCTCCATTTCTTGACATCAGAGTAGACGTCCTTGCTGAACAAAACATACTTCTCAATAGCCAAGTCGATAGGCATACGGAGTCGACCAAGCATCAACGCAATTACTCTGATACACCATCATCGAATATTCTACTGTGTAGTGATGCTTTGTCACATACCCTCCTGTTCCAGCCCCACCGATTATGTCGAAATAATCACAAGGCTTAGGCGGAGATTTAGCGTCCTCCAGGTGCATAAGACTAGACATGATTCCTTGGAGAATAATAAGCTCAGACAGCCCACGTACGCCACCGTCATCTATATCATCGTTCCGATAAAGTTCAGTAATTGCGATTCGTAGTCAAAAGAGCATACCCAGAGATAACATTCTCAATCCGCGTTGTTTGAGATCTGTGTCGATATTCTGCATGGGGAGGTGAGTATTTGAACTTGATTGAACAAGGGAAAGGAAAGTATGCGGTTTCTCACCTTGAATTGATTCGTGACAGAAAGATGTCCTCACGCTTGGGCCTTTGCTCCCACACCCTAAAAAAGCAACCATCTTCATGTTGAGATAAGATAACCATATTATACATCGATTGTCCCCACGTCCTCTTCCATATGTCTGTACTGCTAACAAGACTTATTCGAGTTTTTCTGGACAGTACATTTGGAACGAACGATATGGAGTGAGTGCTTTGAGGGTAATTTCGGCCAACGACGACACTATTATGCCCTACCACGCGGTAAGGATGGAACTCGGAAGTATGGAGGAATCGGTATGTAATCAGTTTTGGATTCTCGGAATACCTCAGTGGTTCACAACCGTATTAAATTATATATCCACTACTACTTTATCTACACACCGATGTCCATCAACCTCTTCTTGACTTAAACGGCAAACAAGTGCGGATTATGATCCACCTTTGTTCAAGAGCATGATCATCCAGGGACACGACTGACTCTCTTCTCTATCATGCAGTGGTCGATCGATAAGCTACAGCCTAGTAACCAACGGTCCGAAAAGATCACTATCACTTCCAGCCGCAAGTGACTCACACACGCTCTCCCCGGAAGGGACCGGGTTCACGAGACACACGGAGATATGGACGCCGGCGCAGCCTATCCGTGGAGGACGGAGTTTTTTGATTGCCGTCATCGACACCATCATGATCTCAACAAAGACAAACACGTGATGCAACTATCCCCTTTTACACGGCGCCGCACAGGCATGGCCAGTTCCCGAAAATCATCATCGGCTGTCAGTCATCTCATTTCTTCAGCACCGGCATTCGGGCATTCGAATCAGCGCCTCACTTGTTTCTTAATTTGCCCGAGCCTACACCACTGCAAGCGGCATAGCATCCCAACCTCTGACCTTCAAGCTCGGGTCCGAGCCCGAAGCTATTTATAGGAATCCACCCGATACCGACCTTTCCACCAATTGCCAAAGTGAATTTTCACTCTTTTTTCTAGTATCTTCAAGACTTAGCTTCGAAGTGAGCCAGGGTCTCCACACCGTGGCCAGACGCTCAATGGTCTCCTCTCTATTTTTTTTTTAAAAAAAAAGAAATATATATTTCACAAAACAAAAATGCAACTAGTGGACATAGGGTGTGATAGTGCCACCATTTCAGCTGCACTTTTCATATTTCAATTCACCACATGCACCATGTACATACCAACAATAAACTCTAAACTGGGGTCCCAGCTACTGACTTTGATTTTCATTTCATTTCATTTCTTCCTTAAGAGCCATACAATCCACTCTAAGAAAACCACCACTAGACCCAGAAAAAGTCCAAGTCCATATGCATACATCCACCCATCCACCCTCCAAACCAAATCAAATCACATCACATCAAAATTGACCATGTTCCAAGTTTCATGTTTCACTACATGCACCATATACTTACTTAACAACATTTTCCATTTTTCTTGCCTTAACCTTCTCTTTGCATCCATGAATTCCAAACTACCAGACCAACTCTACAAAACCAAAAGTCTAAGCAACTGATGCATGCATGCAAACCAACTCAACTTAAACCACACCACTCAAACCAACCAACCAACTACACAAGAAAAAAACAACAAAAGGATAGGTCTTATTACATATATTCACAATGGGATATCATATATGAAGTCAAGCATGTGTGTATGCATGTAGGTGGGTGGGGTGTGGATGTGGCAAGTGTGAGGAGAAGGTGGGGGCATAACACATAACATGTAAGAAGACATAAGACAAGGGAGAATAGAGACAGGAGCATGGCCACAGCACAGAAAACACAAATGAGGCATGGGGAAAAGGGGGGGTGTAGAGATGTGTGATCAAGAATCAATATCAAGGGCTCAAGAAAAAAAAAACAAGATCAAGATCAAGGATAAGAATGTCCTATCAAAGAAAAATCTGAATCCAATAGCAAGATGTATATGTGTTGGAGTACAGCTGTTGTGGTATGCAATGCAGCAGAAACACATGCCCATGTGAGTTATGTACAGCAGAGGGGAATAGTGGAGAGATGGAAAAACTATACAGTTCATTGGGTTCAGATCAGAAACAGAAGAGCAAGTATCTCAGTTGTTTGCCTATCAACTAAGTATATTGTGCAAACAGGTTATGGGCCCCATTGCCACTCAGTACAATAATAACTCACAGGAAATTTTACCCAGACACACTGAATTGATCTAGACTCTATGTGAAACCCAATACTGTTTCTGCTATCTGCAGAAGAAAAATTTGACAGGTTGAAATGGACCTTGTTCAAAATGATGATTACTGAAGCTACCCAAGAACATGGCCTGCTAGACTACCTGAAAGGAAAAATAGAGGACCTGAGCATCAAGCAGGAAGAAGATAGCATCATTCAGACCACTGACTCTGCAAGGACAACAAGTTGGTGAGGAGCTCTGAACCCCCCATTCAAAGAATAGCAGCATAAGGATGCATATGCCTAAGCATGACTGTTGATGGGCTTCTGCTCAGATTGAGCACATCAAGGGACATTACAGGGCTACAGAAAACCTAAGCCATTGGTCCCTGACTAGCCTATAGTGATGAAACAGACATTCAACCACTCCACATACCTACTAGACAATACACACACATGATACTCAGAAATTTAGGAGCTATGAGGAGACAATATTGGCACAGCTATGAGAGGTAAACCTCAACCTATGCCTGACTAAATGCCAAAAAAGGGATATAATTAGGTGCTGACACCTGTCAGGACAATGCCATCAGAAACTGTAAAATCTTGACACCCAGACTTATGGAAAATTGAGAAGATAAGTAGTGCCAGCATTAGTGCCATTGACTTATGGTGTCTGTCTAGATTTTTCTGACTATAGCCCAGGCCATCCTGGCCAATCAGAATTGTACTCAGAAAGTGAGCAGACACTTTAATTTTTACTATTATCTTGCAGTAGCCATGGCCACTGGGCTGTTACACTGTTGGTTGACATTGATAAGTCACCGTTAGCTGCAATCAGAAGATGAGGTGCTAAATTCTAGCACTCCACATGGACTTTTTCTTGAGTCATGGTAGCATATAGTATAAAAGCTAGCTACAAACTTTGTAAATAGCAAGAGAGAAGAATTAGATCTCTCATTCCCAAGTGCTACTTGGCATTAGCCTTTTCTAGATCAAGCTCTTGTTTGAGCTTGATGCTAGATTTGTCTCAGCATTAGTGTTATTTACAGTGCCACTACAGGCACATTGCATTATGATATTTTCTTTTATTTTATGCCAGCATCAGCTTCACCACTCACTGCCTTGCTAGGTAGCATCCAAAGTGCTAAATTCTAGTGCATTGACCTAGCTATCTTACTCAAGCACACTGGGACCCCTGCCCCAACTCTTGCACCCTTATGCCAAGCACTGGAGACAACATCTTGAGATGTAGCAAACAGTGCACCCAACCAGAGTTGATGTCATCATTTTGGAACCCACCACAAGGGTTAGTATTAGAAGGCAGAATCTTGCCAGAAACTCAAGCCCAGCAACAGCACTACCTCCCATTGAAGAGTGCTGAAGAATTTGTTACTACTGAGTCACCTCATTTACCAGGAGCACTACCAAGGCAGACACTAGATAAGAGCTAGAAGCAGCATCCAACAGCCTAGCCAAGGATTTTTTCTCTTTCTCATGACCATTCAAATATATTGCTGGTGAAAATCCTAGGGCTGTTAACCTCTTTGGAGAAGTATCCAGATCACCTTCATCAGAACCTAGTGACTCCAAGCTACTTCAGACAACTATGACAACAATGCCAGAAACTCTTAGCAACCCTAACACTATTACAACAAACTCTGCTTCAGCAATATGCCTACAACAATAGAACCTGCGACTATTTTGTATATGCTACCCAGAAACCATTTCTCATTGCCAAAATGAGACGAAACAAAACTGCAAGAACTTTCCCAGTATTTTCAGAAATTGAAATATTGGCTACACAACTGCAACATTACCAATCCCATGAAAATGAAGGAGTATGCTGCTAGATATGTATTATATGACACAGCAGAATGTTGGACCAGCCTAAAGGAATTCCAAGTACAATAAGTGGCAATGCATCAAAGCCATACGTACACCTACAAGAAATGGAAAATGGCCATCATTTGCTTATATCCTGATGTGGAAGAGGCTACACAATATACAGTAATGGAAATACAAAAACTAGTTCAGGACATGTTCACTATGGGAATTTATACATTAGAGATGCTATTGACTTATTATTGTGATTTTCAGCACATAGCATGTTGGCTACTAAACAACAGAAAGCTAGACTGAAATAAGGAACAACACTTATTTCAACAAGGCATCCCTATATTGCTATGGACTTGCTTGTATGGGCCGTTGCTAGCACGGCGTGACCGAGATCTACCTGCCGAATTTGATTAAAACATCGACGAGACCAAGGCCTACAGCATAGGGTGTTGAATAGGTGATGCGGCAGTGTCAATGTGACCATGTTAGTGTGACTTGCCAGCGTGGCGCGACATGGTAGCGCAGAAGGGAGAAATACCGGCAACGTTTGTATAATATTCAATGTTTGAATCGTATATAACAGGCGCGACATGGTAGCGCAGAAGGGAGAAATACCGGCAACGTTTGTATAATATTCAATGTTTGAATCGTATATAACAGTATCCGTAATCATAACATAAAAAAAAAGAAAACAAAAAAAGGCATAAATGTTTCAAAAAAAAAAACAAAAAAAAAAACATTCAGTTGTCAACAACGTCCCTGTATGCGTAGAACGTGTTGGCGTCAACACGACCGCCGTACACAAAAAAAAAAACATTCAGTTGTCAACAACGTCCCTGTATGCGTAGAACGTGTTGGCGTCAACACGACCGCCGTACAATAATAAGTACATCCCTGTACGACGCGGCTTCGTATTCGTGGCCTGTAAAGGGGTGTTATTAGACGAATTACGTCAAAAACTGGCAACTCACCTGTTCCTTGTTACCATTTAGTTCCTTGACCCTCCATGTAACCCCTTTGATGCGCTTGAATGCTCGAATAACATACGCGTGCACGTATCTGGTCATCTGTGAGTTTAACAGAGCCAAAAAAAACGGGCAAAAACTACGTACTTGATGCCCTGAACCACACTGGTCCTTCTGCTTTCCTTTTTTCCGATTTTATACGACGAATCACCGTCGATAGGTCGGGAAACCACATAGGATGATTGTTCGGAACTCGACAAGCAAATCATGGACATTATAAGATGGGAATGTCGATAGGTCGGGAAACCACATAGGATGATTGTTCGGAACTCGACAAGCAAATCATGGACATTATAAGATGGGAATGGACGTTCAAAGCAGCGCTCAGGTTGAGCAATGTCCAGGACACCGTGACACGTCGAATACACGCGTGACAGTAACATATACGCATAAGCGTGGCTCCTGCTGGCTTTAAACAGCCAACGTTAACCCCCACGTCGTCTTTGGAGCGTCCGCACGCAGCTAGAGGCTTTGCTACTCGTCCTAAAATCGAAATAAAATAGTTCGAAGTACAATCGATAAGTCCGACGTACCAATTTATTACAAATACCTGCCCGCGTCTCTCTTGTTAGCTTCAAACAAACGCGTGCCCCTTCGTCGTCCTTGGAGCGTCTACACGCGGATGGAGGCTTTGCTGTACGTCCTAAAAAAAATACTAGTAATAATAATAATAAAATTGTTCGATCCACTACTGACCAGCCATTATGACACGTATTCGGCTGCTGCCTGGAGCTAATATAATGCAATGTTGTAAGACGAATCTTCACCAGTGAGAGTACGAATGCCGACGGTATGGTTGGGATGATGCGAAGCAACGAACTATACAAGCTCTGGCATAGAGTCAGCATCAAGATAACGGTTCTGGCTATACCCAAGGCTTATGCGCGGACGAACAAAGGTACTGCCTGAGACGTGTAGAGTGTTTGGCGAGGGACTATCTGTTGGTAAAGGAAAGCAGACAGTCTTTTGCAGCCTTGGCTGCGTGTAGATTGGTTTATTGTCATATGTTGCCAACACCGAGTAGAAGCCAACTTGTGGAATGATTTTGGAGGGGCAACAAATAGAAGCAATGAAGTCGATGCCTTGATATATAGCAGAATAACGAAACAGAGCTTTCCGGTTTCGCCTGAATCAGGTTCAATGACACACTGTTGATTTGCATTGTAGTCCTAGAGACACGTATAGCCCTTCAACTATCTGCCGACTTTACCCACATTTGGTTTTGGCTGTATGTGATCCACTCGTGTGGCTATATAAATTTTTTAGAACATATAGTCATGCGGTTGGGAGGAGACATACCTAGCACTTTGAATGCCAGCAGCGCATGCTTGAGCGACTCCATGAGAGCGGATGCTGACAACCAAACTGCTCAGGAGTTGCACGGAGATTGCCGTATATCTAGCAGGTCACGTTATATAAAATATTCCACTTCATTCTACTTTTGTTGTAATTGCTGGTTCCAGAAACATGCTCCATCAGAAAGCCTGCTTGCCTATTTAAGGCGCTTGCACGTGTGATAAGTAAACAGGCCGTCCAACCAAACGCTTACATAATATTTATTATTTATTTATTTTATTATTTATTTATTTATTTATTACTTTTATTTATTTATTTATTTATTATGTTTTTATTTGTTTATTTATTTATTTAATGCTTTTATTTATTTATTTATTACTTTTATTTATTTATTTATTTATTACGTTTTTATTTGTTTATTTATTTATTTAATGCTTTTATTTATTTATTTATTTTAACGTGATTTTAAATATTCCTAATTTTAAATATGATGTATATACACGTACGTCGATAGATGAATACGCTTCGTATTTACTAGAATAAAATGTTAAAATACATTGCGCTGATACTACAATAAAACATATGAATTATCTGTGGAACTTATAAGGACCAGTAAGCGTTAAAATTAAACCGACTTACATGAAAAAATACAGACGGAATTTATACGTTCCGCTCATGTGAGGTCTGTAATGTGCCCGCACTAATAAAATTAGACGATGAAATACCGGACAACTGAATACTCACGATTTCTCTCGAAGAGGCGTTGAAAACGTGATGACGAGTTACACTAGTCAGAACGATGTGCGTTACTGTTATGGCCCGAGCCGTCCAGCTGTACGATGCACCGGCATACGAATAAGTGTACTAGTCAGAACGATGTGCGTTACTGTTATGGCCCGAGCCGTCCAGCTGTACGATGCACCGGCATACGAATAAGTGTATGCTTCATCTAAGTGGTGCTCATCGTCGCTCGGGTATAAGTGAAAAGCCGCAACGAGACAACTTTCTCGGTCGAATCCCTTTATCGTGAGATGTGCTCATCGTCGCTCGGGTATAAGTGAAAAGCCGCAACGAGACGACTTTCTCGGTCGAATCCCTTTATCGTGAGATGTCGCGCGTTACGGTCTCTATGAGCATAAGCGCTGACGGTAATATATAAATTCGACGTCATAAAACTGCGTATAAATGCTAAAATGTCCAGAAAAACTCACCAGAACACTAGATCGGCAACGTTCACCCGCGTCAATACATCGAAGTACCGACT
>JAMWFC010000060.1:1232030-1334274 GCA_027475525.1 Macrolepiota albuminosa | reverse complement strand
GGAAGGAAGTAATGGCAACGAGAACAAACACAGTCACATGATGGCAAAAATCGAAGACATTTTTCCCACACATAGTCTGCTGCACAGAAAAACCTCGATCTATTCTAGATCTCGGAACACAAATTGCACATCACTTGGAGATTCTAAAACCCCAGCATCACCCAGAGGACCCCTATGACATCAAAGATATCTTTGAGGCAGGTACTTGAGTATTCAAGGGGATGGACACTGGGATCTCACTCCAGCAACCAGCCATGGATAATGCAGGAACAACACCAGTACAAGGCTCACCAACCCCTAGTGCACCTAGCAGATTTATTAAGAAGGAGGATCTGGAATAGGCAGTCCATATGGCAGTAGCCAACACCATGAGCAAATTGGAAACACTGATAGCTATGAGTTTTATGGTGCCAAAGACTGATATGGCTTCTGGATTATATCACTTCTGTGATAAACCAGAACATATGATGATGTGAGGTTGCTACAATGCCCTGAAACAATATATATGCCAAGAAAGAGTTAGATGTGGTGCTGATGGGAAAATAGTCTTACTTTCAGGTGCTAACATTCTGACTTATGTGGATCAAAAGACCTTCTAAGGATGTATTAACAAATGGCATAGATGGAATCCAGGCAACTTAGCAACTGATAGCTTAGTGAGTACAATGTCAGTGAAAGCAGAGATGACTCCTCAGCAAGCACTTATTCATGAGATACTGCAGTTGAATGTGGTTAACAAATGACCAGCCTTTATATGGGAAGAACACATCAAAACGTTGGAGTGAGAATTAAAGTTGCTAAAGAATCAGGTATTCAATGGCATGGAGATTAGGAAGGGAAAGCAGCCATTGAAAAATTATAAGCCCACTAGCATGCCAGCTGATGCTAGTAAATCTCCAGCGCCTAGTGCCAAAAACAACATCCTTGCAGCAGACAAGACAATGGCTACTGAACCACCCCTCCATCCCTACTCAGAACTACCTGGTAACTATGCACTGCCAAACAATCAAAATTACAGAGTGCCAGACAAACCTACAGGAGGCTACCAACTGACAGCGCTGATGGGCTTCTGCTCAGCGCATCAAGGGGCATTACAGGGCTACAAAAAAGCTAAGCTACTGGCCTCTGACTGGTCTATGACGAAGGAACAGGCACCCAAAACACCACATATACCCTACCAGCTGACACCCACATGACCATCTAGGAATCTAGACGCTATGAGGAGACACTATTGGTGCAGCTACAGGAGGTAAATCTCAACCTATGCCTGACTAAGCACCCAAAAAGGATATCATTAGGTGCTGACACCTGCCAGGACAACACTAGCAGAAAGTGTAAAAGCTTGACACTCAGACTTATGGGAAATTGAGGAAATAAGTAGTGCTGGCATTAGCACTATTGACTTACGGCATCTGTCTAAGTTTTTCTGACTATAGCCTGGGCTGTTGATGATGCCAACTGTGGTTGGGCATGCTATTCGCTACATCTCAAGACATTGTCTCCAGCACTTGGCATAAGGGTGCAAGAGTCAGGGCAGAGGTCCTAGTATGCTCAAGTAAGATAACTGAATCAATGTGCTAGAGTTTAGCACTTCTGATGCTACCTGGCAAAGCAGTAAGCAATAAAGTGGATGCTGTTTGTTAAGTAAAAGAAAAATGTTGTAACACAATGTGCCCATAGTGGCACCGTAGATATTGCTAATGCTGAAACGAATCTAGCGTTAATGACGCCCAAATCAAGCTGGGTGCTGCATGGACTATCACTAGTACAGCTACTTAGCCAATATAGCTTTGGGCATGCTAAGTGTGTGAGAGAGTCCCAGACAGGTCCCAGAGAACACATGGTAGGCAAGAGGTTGGTGGCAAGAAAAGTAGGTGATTGGAGGCACTTGCATAAGGCTCCAAAATGTGGCTACAGGATGCTAAGAGTCACTAAGGAAAAGCACTAAGAGCATGGGAAAGTCACTAAAGAGGGCGCTAAGAGGTGTGGGAAAAGGTTGCTAAGAGGCACTAAGTGTTAGCACCTAGAAGGTGATAATAAAAGGATGAGATTGCTTTTGACAGACACCGTGAGTGCTAATATTAGCACTACTCATTGTATTAGATTCTGACAGGTCCAGATGTTGAGTTTTAAGTATATCCTGTGCCATTGTCATTAATCCCTTTAGACTTCTGATTGAAGTGTGTTGTTGAATAGCAGCGCCTACTGAAGCATAAGCCCTTTGTCGCCTCTCCTAGCAAGAGTCCTGGTAAGCACCATGAGCTAGCACCTGCTACTTCCATAGTCTTGTCTACCACTGAGTTATCTACTAATGAAGGGGAGGGTACTGAGAGGGACACTGAGGATGAGGATGATGATGAGGCTGGGCCTTTAGTCGATACCGATGCACTGTTGGTAGTATGTGCTCTTCTGCTTTGCTTTAATCCCCCTATTGCTGCTAACCCTTATCAGAGCAGCCCTAGCAGTAACCGGTGCATGGTCCTTGTGTTTTTCTTTTTTTTATGCTAATCCTTTTATCACCAGGTCCCCTACTCCTTCGTTTCCAGTCGCCATGGATATCCCTCCTGCCAAAAATGTTGTCATGTTTGTCGCCAGTGCTACCCCTGCCCTTGAGCCTACTATGGCTAGTGCCTCCCCCGTCATCCTTCCTATTACTCCATCCCTTACTCCTCCTTGCAGCCTCTCCTCTTTCACCAGTACTTGCAAGTCTTCCACTGTGCCTGAGTCTGAAAAGACCTTAGTGGCCCAGGGCAAGTGCCATTGCCGATGGCATTCCCCTTTTCTTGGCTAGGGCCATGTCCCCAGGCGATGAGTGCCATGAATGGACTTCTCATGCTCCCATAACCATTTGAGTAAGTCTGCATTCATTAGTTTGTTCTCCCCCTTTCTGACCTCTGCTAAGTTCAATCCCTTCTGGACTCCTCCTCCCGCTATGCACATTTCCAGCACGCCTACCCTTGGCCCAGGGATGAGTTCTCTTATCCCATCACTCCCCTCCATCCTGCTGCCAATCTTTGCCAACAACTTCACTATATCAAGGACATGACTGACATCATTGGTAGCAAACTCACCATCCTATGTCCTCATGTCTCTACTTTAGCATGCTGTGAGCTTCTCCTGCTTGAGCTTCATGACGATATCACTGATGCGCTCAAGTGGCAAGCAAGTAACACCATTCAGGATGGGGACTTGCTTCCTTTGGGCGATCCTGCTCCCTTCAAGTCTGATGCGTAGTTGCCGGCCTGTAGCGCTTTGAACTTTGTGGACTTAGTAAATTTTGATACGTAGCTTGTTGGTACTAAAATAAACGCTTCCCTCTTTGTTCCGGAATTGTCAGTTTGTAAGTAATCAAATACAAAATAAGAAAAAGGGGAAACACTCAGTAAATCATCATAGCATAGAAAACCCCTATTGCCAGCGCAACCCAATAGCCAATATTGCACCAGCCTAGGAAGAAATAGGTATTGTCTGTAGAAAAATAAGTCAATTGATGCAAGAAGTTTAATGTATAAGAAATAGAGTGCCACTGATCGCTTGTGGGTTTTGGTGATGGTGGGTATAAGTGCCAGATCTTGAAGGTTAACTTCCTCTTTGTGCGATCTAAAAATGAGTTAAATGCATCCTATTGGTTTGCATCTGTGTCAGGGTCCAAGTCCCTTGAGAAGTGCCCTCCCACGCTGTTGCTAGTTGAAACACTGCCCAAGTCATCAATGCTGCCCGAGTTCTATAAATTGCCCATGCCTCAACTGAATCTCATCAGTCTTCATGATGGAAAGCCCAACCAGCATCGTGTGGTCTCCCCACTGTGATCATGCTCATGTCATGATTGATCCTCCCACTTTCTTGGAATGCGCAACCTCCTTTTTCCACCACTATCTGGCTGTTGGTGTGCCTGGACTGACTGACGAAGTCATTGAGTTAGGTTGTTGCTGTCAGCTACTACGTGTGGCTTGTGAGATTTGGAACGACAACCTGCCTTTGACCCATTTTGGTATGGAGAAGAACTGGAGTCAGATTTTTCAGGTGCGCTTTTGCCTTTTTTGTCCTCCTTCTCTTCTAATAGTTGCCAAATAAAGCAAATCTCGACCAAGAAGACAAAAGAGCGTCTGGAGTTGCTGCTGGAGGAGAGCCACTATCTGGTTCATTATCTTATTACCTTGTTTTCTTCCTTTGAACGTGTCACCTTGCTAGGCGCCCCACTCGTCTACTGGTGGTCAGCTTTTTTGTGGTCCTGCCAAAGGATGGAGGCCTCCCTGGCATCTCCTTTTGCCTGGTCCTTGATGCATGTCCATTTCCCATGTTGTTTATGTAAGTCGACTCCTTCTTTTCTGTGGTGCCACCGGACTGACAGATTTTTAGATACTTGATTTCTTTTGTCATAGTTTTATGAATTGCATTGCTGTTGTTGCCCCCCCCCCATGATTGTTTTGCACATGTAAGAATTCCCAAATATCTGTGACCCTGCAAGTAGCTTGAGGTATTTCATGGGTTCTGGTGCTGTTAACCTGGTCAATATTACATCATGCTAGAACCTTCCCTCCTTCTTGATGAGCACGTACGTGTTTACTGTCCTGTGATCCTAAATCATCTAGAGCAGTTTCTTGCGTTAATGTCTTCTGGCAGCTTTCTGCACAAAAACAGCAACATCATGACCCTGGTGCACAGGTACCGTATCCTGCTAGCTGCATCCAAGGAGTGGATGATCGATCTGGACCCTTCCTGAGTCACCATACACCCCCCATTAGCATGTGTGTTGAGTAATGCTCATGCGTTTTGTAGGTGCCTGTTACAGATAACGCTTTGAGTCTACACAGCCTTCTCCATGAGACTGGGAGTTTGGTTAGTTCCTATCTCTTTTCTCCTGACCTTAGATTGCTAATTCCTTGCTGCTTCTTAGAGCCTCTCATGGCTCCCCCTGCCAACTCTTGTTAACCTCGGCACTCATAGAGCTGTGCTTGCACACATGGTCTTTCCCTTTACGTCTTTAGAGTCCCACCCAGACAAGGACAGGTGGTACTCATCCCCTGCTCCTTCCACCGCTCTGCCAGGTGGTTTCCATGCTCCACCTCCAGGCACTCCTCCCACGCCTCCTAGCACTCCTGTGCCACCCCCTTCAGATGCTCCTCCCATGCTGTCTAGCACTGTGGTGCATCCCCCTTCTGGCGCTCCTCCTGCCTATAGGTGACACAAGAAACAAGTCAAGGGTCCTCGCCATAGGTCCTCTTTGATATCATAGTTTTTGTAGCCAAAGTTGATTTGATAGTCCCTCCTGTATTAGTATAACTCATTTATTTACTCTTTTATAGTTGTTGCATTGCCTAAGTCTGATCAAGGGGGCGCTAATGGCTAGCGCCTCATTTTTTCATATGTAGTTACTGCTCCTCCTCTTCATCTGGAGTGGTCTTGTTGTTGTCCACTAACTTAGTCTCTTCAAGCTCTTGAAGTTTGGCCATGTCAATGTCCAGCACTGATAAAGGTAATGAAATGTGTTCCCATGCTAAGTAGGGAATGAGTCGGAATGCCGTTACTGGTCGATGCAAAACTGAGCTGTCCAACTTGCAGAGTACATAGGCACCTCCCCTATTGTGGGAAACTACTATGAGGGGTCCCAGGTACCAAGGTCACATCTTTTTGTTATGGGTCACTTTGATCTTCAAGTTGCACATTAGTACTAGGGCACCAGCTGCAAAGTTGTAATCTTGGATTGTGGTGCTATGCTCACTTTCAAATCATAGTGCAGCCTATTATCTAGCTTGCAATACCACCATGTGTAAGTGCTCAAGATCCTCCATGCATTATTGTAGGTCTATAGCACGTCTAGCAATCAGATCAGTAGAAGACAGTATTGAGTTAGGCAGGGATTGTAAGTACGTTGCTTCCACAACATCTGCTGGGAGCAGGGGATGGGTGCCAGTCACAGTGCAGTAAGGAGAACAGCCCATCCTTTTTCATATGGTAACCTGCTCAGACCAAAAGACCAAATAAGTTGCTTCACTCCAGCGACTTTTGTCACCATCTACTGCCTTGAATAGCGCCTGTCAAATGTCAAAATGCGGCCTTTCCACAATACCATTAACGCATTTGTTGTATTCTGAGACTCAAATGTGCTATATATTGTATTTCTTTGCAAGATAGGTAAGCACCTTGGCTATAGGTGCTCCATTGTCTGTAACAATCTCATGAAGGGCTCCCCATCTGCAAATAACATCTTTGAAGAGCCACTTAGCTATAGCATCTGTATTTTCTTGCTGGAGCATACAGAACTCCGGCCAATGTACCAAGGAACATCTTCCTTGGATGATGTACTTGTAGCATCCTGACTTGGGCATGTGCATAGTGTCGATATAGATTTTTCCAAACAATGGTGCTGGAGTCACCACTGTTGGAGGAATAAGAACTTGGTGCATCTGCTGGATTTGGCAAAGATGACAAGTGTGAATATACCATGCAATATCAGCACTAACTTGAGGCCACCAGAAACGTTCCAATAGGTTTGCCCTTGTCACGTAGAGTCCCTGGTGTTCCAAGTCATCATGCATAGCACATAGAATTCTGATTCTACTATCAGGTTTGATTATGAATTTGTGAGTGCCAGCCCTATTTTGTCGCCAAAGTTGATTTTCAACTATAAAGAAAGTAGTTGCGTATCAAATGAATGTGGCATATTCCGTGTCTGTAAGGTCTGATGGTTGGTGCAAATCCTGTAGCCACTTCCTAACCTGGTCAACTCATTGGTCTTCTGACCTAGCTTTGGTGCTGCAAGATACCACCAAATATGGTAGGTTGTGACTGTCTTCCCGTAAGGGTCTGGGTTCCTCAACTATCTTTAGATCCTTAGATGGCTTAGCGACATTATAGATACTGGCCATGTAAAAAGTCGATGATGCCTTATACTCTTTAGGTTGATATGGGAGGATAGGGTGTAGCCAGGTCAAGACTGGTCAATCTTTGCAAAGGGCTGAAATAGATAATTGAATGATATGTATAAAACCATGCAGCCAGTCAATCAAGTCATCAAATATGTCATTGTTGCTTTTGTCTAGTGCCTCATCTTCTGGCTGTCTCAGTCATCTAGATAGTCTATCAGTTCTGTGAAACGCACTTTTGATGTGAATGAGCTCAAAGTGAAACATTAGTATCGCTACTACCCAGCAATTCATACTGGCCAAAGGTTGAATATCCAGATTCTGGAGCATCCCTTTAATGTAGCATGCATTGACTTCAACAATCAGATTTTGAACCCCAAGGAGATACATCCGTAGTGCCTGAAACAATTGAAACAAGCCATATAACTCCAGCTTGGGCTGACTATAGCGTGATTCTCTGTCATTAAGGGTTATCAATCCAAAGCAATTGTAGCATCTGATTTTTCAATTTGTGCCATCACACTGACATAAAAAGAAGCTGACCACAATGTATAAGGTGTCAACGGCAAGTATAACTGGATTGGGAGTAGTATAGTCAATGGGAACCAATGGCTTTGCTTCCTGTAGTGCCTTTACTAAATCCTTTTGGGCATTAATTTGATCAGGTCCAAATTCAAAGGAGACCCCAGAACAAGTTAAGCGATTAAGAGCATGCGCTCAATGTGAAAAATGGTGAATGAACATGTGAAGGACGCCCACTGTGCCCAGAAACGCATGAACTTCCAAGAGGTTATGACAGACTCCACACTTCTCCAGAAGCGCTAATCAGCTTTCCTCAGAAATCCTGCTCTTTGGTGTGCAAATGTGCCCTAAAATTTTAAATTGTGGCACGCAAAGAACCAGCTTGTGCCCTGAAAATGTCTCACCACAATACTTCATGCACTGCAGCACTCAGTTGACCAATTGAAAGAAGTCCCATAGCACCATGCAGATATTGGGATTTTCCAGGTGCACTTCAGGCTTTCCATCTATAAGTCACCAATCTTTCGGGCTTTTAACACCTACATTGTTGATGAAGCTGAGCACATGGTGAGGTATTTCGGGTTTAGAATCTATATAGAATGGGACGACGCCTGGGAATTGATTGATTAGTCAGTTCTGACTAAGGCTGACAAAGAATTGCCTTTTTCGTTTGTTTTTTGGTAGATGTGTGTATAAAATGCTTGAAATTTCAAAGGAAATCACTGAAAAATCAGAAAAAATTCAAAGGCTACTGATACACTGATTGTGAATTTTTTGAGGTTTATAAATGCTTAAAGAAATCTGAAAATTTCAAGAAAAATTCAATTGCTCTGTTTTTCAGGAGATGTTAGTGGAAAATGCTCAAATAATTCCAGGAAAATCACCAGAAAATCAGGAAAAATTCAAATGCTACTAACATACTGATTTTTAGTTTAAAGATTTATAAATGCTGAATAAAATCTGAAAAATTCAATTTAGTTTACAATAATGCTTTGAGAGTTGTGGAAAGAGGACTGAGCTGTGAAATGCGGAGGCCTAAACCGAACGAAGTGAGGTTGAGGCCGGGAATGAGCACTGAGCTGTGAAATGCGGAGGCCTAAACCGAACGAAGTGAGGTTGAGGCCGGGAATGAGCACTGAGCTGTGAAATGCGGAGGCCTAAACCGAACGAAGTGAGGTTGAGGCCGGGAATGAGCACTGAGCTGTGAAATGCGGAGGCCTAAACCGAACGAAGTGAGGTTGAGGCCGGGAATGAGCACTGAGCTGTGAAATGCGGAGGCCTAAACCGAACGAAGTGAGGTTGAGGCCGGGAATGAGCACTGAGCTGTGAAATGCGGAGGCCTAAACCGAACGAAGTGAGGTTGAGGCCGGGAATGAGCACTGAGCTGTGAAATGCGGAGGCCTAAACCGAACGAAGTGAGGTTGAGGCCGGGAATGAGCACTGAGCTGTGAAATGCGGAGGCCTAAACCGAACGAAGTGAGGTTGAGGCCGGGAATGAGCACTGAGCTGTGAAATGCGGAGGCCTAAACCGAACGAAGTGAGGTTGAGGCCGGGAATGAGCACTGAGCTGTGAAATGCGGAGGCCTAAACCGAACGAAGTGAGGTTGAGGCCGGGAATGAGCACTGAGCTGTGAAATGCGGAGGCCTAAACCGAACGAAGTGAGGTTGAGGCCGGGAATGAGCACTGAGCTGTGAAATGCGGAGGCCTAAACCGAACGAAGTGAGGTTGAGGCCGGGAATGAGCACTGAGCTGTGAAATGCGGAGGCCTAAACCGAACGAAGTGAGGTTGAGGCCGGGAATGAGCACTGAGCTGTGAAATGCGGAGGCCTAAACCGAACGAAGTGAGGTTGAGGCCGGGAATGAGCACTGAGCTGTGAAATGCGGAGGCCTAAACCGAACGAAGTGAGGTTGAGGCCGGGAATGAGCACTGAGCTGTGAAATGCGGAGGCCTAAACCGAACGAAGTGAGGTTGAGGCCGGGAATGAGCACTGAGCTGTGAAATGCGGAGGCCTAAACCGAACGAAGTGAGGTTGAGGCCGGGAATGAGCACTGAGCTGTGAAATGCGGAGGCCTAAACCGAACGAAGTGAGGTTGAGGCCGGGAATGAGCACTGAGCTGTGAAATGCGGAGGCCTAAACCGAACGAAGTGAGGTTGAGGCCGGGAATGAGCACTGAGCTGTGAAATGCGGAGGCCTAAACCGAACGAAGTGAGGTTGAGGCCGGGAATGAGCACTGAGCTTTCTATACATACTTGGAGCCCTAACCAAACGAAGTGAGGTTAGGGTGGAGGCTTAGTTGGGGGGGGTTTGGGGGCGAAGCTATACATACTTGGAGCCCTAACCAAACGAAGTGAGGTTAGGGTGGAGGCTTAGTTGGGGGGGGTTTGGGGGCGAAGCCCCCAAAGAGCTACGAAATTCGTGCCGAAGGCACGAATCGTAGCTCGTAAACATAATGTTGTCATGGAATATAGGTACCGAGTTTGTCCATCCCATGGGAAGTGTAATTAGTCATAGCGCTCCAAATGGTGTTTGAAATGTCATCAAGTCACGAGAGGAAGGGTGTATTAAGCACTCGTTGTAGCCAATGTATAAATCAAGGGTAGCACCACATATTCTTCCCACAAAAGATTCAGCAATGTGATTGGGAAAGGGTGGCACCCCTGAATGACAAATTGTGACTTTGTTTAGTGGCTCCAAACTGTGAACTATATGTAGCTTCCCATTTTTCTTTAGTACGCAAAACCATCTTGATTGGTAGGCTGAATTGGAAGGCTCGTAAACTCCTGCCACTATCTTGGAGCAAATAATCTGACATACTTCTGCTTCAATGCCAGGCAGTATAGGTCAGTTATGCTCGGTCCAAGCTATGTGGGATATCATTGGTATAACTACTGGTGGAAAGAAGTCAGTTCTAAGTTGACCATGCTCTGAATCCTCCCAGGCAAATGCTTTGTTCTGTTTCTGCATGATGTTGACTAGTACATCTAGTTCTGCTAGGAATAAAAAGCCTGTATTGTGGGTGCTAAGGAATAGCGCCTTTTGTTCTGCTATAAATCGTCCTGTTGGTTTGAAGGGTGGCAGATTCAGATTAAGTTCAGGAAGGGTAGCTAACAGGTCACCAACTATCTTCCTTTTGATATGAAATTTCTTGGGTATGGCGCTCACTACTGGTTTTGTTTTAAGCGCTACCGGCTTGTACTTCTTTTTGACCTGAACTCCTTTGCGCTTAGGGGTGCTGTTGTTAGTAAATGTGTTATAAATGGTATTTTGGTTTCTAGCAAAACTGGATATCAAAGATTCTTTAGAATCAGGAGTAGAAACAAAATAAGTGTCTGTCAAAAAATTTTCAATAATATCTGATGCAGTGAAATATAGGTAGAATAAAGCTTTGCTAGCAAGCAATAAAGAAGAGTTCAAAATTTCATGGGCTAAAGGGGTATGTGATATAAGGGTTACTTGTCCAGTCCAATGATTATAGTCCAAGATAAGTGCTTCATCTCCATGATCCTCATCACTCATCTCCTTGATGGTGCCGGAAAAGACTCGCAAGGGTCATTGCTAACGTAAGGTCGCTTTCTTGGTCTGGGCTTCTGAAACTTCCCTCGTGGAAATGTCAGGACCGTCCTTCTAATACCTGAGTTAGGGTTGCTAATAGTTAGTGTCATTTCTTCTTCAGATGTGGTCTGTACTACTGATCGAGCTAGCACGTCAAAAGGCCTTCCTAATAGTAAGCCATACACAGGTGATCTGAGAATGTGAATTTGAAGGTAGAACGTAAGGTCGCCAATAGCACATGGAACATTACAAGCCATTCTCAAAGATCAATCAATAGTGCTGTTCATGCTTTGCATATTAAGAATAATTGTTGGGTCGTAAATGATGCCAAGTTCATTAGCAACGTCAGCAGCCATAGAAATGATCTGAGATCCGCTGTCCACAATAGACTCAATTTTGCTTTTTCCATCCACAGTCAGCATGATCAAACAAATAGCATGGGAGTCTTGGGCTACAGTCAGGATGACGGGATCGTTGCTAGATCTTAACAACTTAAGGTAGGTTTCAACCAGGTCAATGGGTGTAGCTTCTTTAGATGGTGTGGCCTCCTCTTTGATTTCCAGAGTCACAGTCTCTGTGATGTATGCAAACCTAGGTAGCACGTCGTTGCATTTGTCCACTGCTGTTATGTTGTTGGCTACATTTCATCGAGGTGTAACTGCAGTATGCATCTGATTCCTGACATCTAGCGCCACACTGCATAGCTCTCTCACTGATAGTGTAACCTGGCTCTGCATTATGTGATTAAAAACTACCTTAGACTTTTCTAGGGCATAAATAGGTGCCGTTGGTTAGTAGCCCCCCATAGGTTTGTATGGTGCTCCAAAATTGTGATTAAGAGGCAGGGCATAGTTGCCTCTGAGGCCAGCATAAGGATGTAGCAGTGGCTCAGTAATGGTAGGCGCCTTGGTTGCATCTGGGATGTTGTTGTTAGTGCTAGAAGTCAAAGCTTTGGCCAGTGCAGGGTCTGACATAGCGCCTGAGGGTCTATAGTCCTTTAAAAGGTTGCTTGCCTTTCCTGATCTCTACCCTATTGAAAACCTGATTCTTTAGCGACTTCAACTCCCTTTCCAGCATCTCAATCCTTTCTTCACATGACAACGTAGGCCGTTTGCTAACGGCGTTAAGCTGGAGTACCTCATGAATCAGTGCTTGTTGGGGAGTCGCTTCCACTTCCGCAGTTGCCAGGTTCCTGGGGTTTCGGCAATGCCATTCGTCAATGCACCCTTGGAAAGTTTTATGCTCAGGATAAAGGGGAATATTAGCACCCAAAGGTAAGACTATTTTACCATCTACCCCACGGCATGCTCTCCCTTGTCACAAATACTGTTCAAGAATAGTGCACCGACCTCTGGTCATGGTATGTCCTGCCTCACTACAAAAGTGGCAAAGTCCCATCTGTAAGTTGTTTCTAGGTGCTGATGATGCCCAAATTGAGCTGAGTGCTGCATGGACTATCACTAGTACAGCTACTTAGCCGATATAGCTTTGGGTGTGCTAAGTGTGTGAGAGAGTCCCAGACAGGTCCCAGAGAACACATGGTAGGCAAGAGGTTGGTGGCAAGGAAAGTAGGTGATTTGAGGCACTTGCATATAGCTCCAAAACGTGGCTACAGGGCGCTAAAAGTTGCTAAGGGGGAGTGCTAAGAGTGTGGGAAAGTTGCTAAGGAAGGCGCTAAGAGGTGTGGGAAAGTTGCTAAGGAAGGCGCTAAGTGTTAGCACCTAGAATGTGATAATAAAAGGATGAGATTGCTTAGCAGATCTAGGCACAAAAGCCAAGCCGTAGTTGCAAGGTGCTAGAGAGAGAGAGATAGAAAACTAGAGCAGAGTCTCCTTGCTTGACATGGTCAACAAGAGTTAGTCTGTTGCATATGGTAACCAACATGTTGGGATACGATCTCTACTGCCAAATTGATTCCCTACTACTAACAAAAAGTAAGTATTTATAGTAAAGAAAGTTAGCTGACGCTAAGAGAATAAGCGCTGCTAGAGGGTGGTAAACTGATAAGAATGTAAGTAAATGTGGTGAATTGAATTGTATAGTAAAAAGGTCCATAATGATGCTGTTACAGAAATACTTCATCATTCTATCCTGTGAGCGCTGCCACTGGCTAAGAGCATTATTCCAGATTGACTGATGCCAAGTGTCTGTGTAAACATATTGTAAGAGCAACCTCTAGAGGCTGTGGCTCAGTCACACAGCTGGCAGAGGGAGATCCAAAGTGTATTAGAGTATGTACTGACAATATCATAATAACTACTCACCTGGCAGAGGAAGATCCAAAGAGAACAAGTCTAGGGATTCCCTATGCCAGGTTGGATGCTTCTGGGGCTTCTGAAGCATGGGAAACAACTGTACAGTACAACAAAACCTTAAAAACTCAAAAATTGACTAACCAAACAACTGTGCAAACAAGGCAGGAAAACTCCGGACTTTAGAAGTCAGAAAGGCAAACTCTGGCTTATATAAGCAGTCTGAAAGTGGTGCTGAAGGGCCCACACTTGTCTGAATGATAGCTAAAGAACCAGAGCACCTCAAAGGTTGAGAATAGTACTAACAGATAGTGTTGAGAGAATAGAAACAGCAAAATGAGAGAATGATAGAAGAAATAAGGAAATGAATGAAAGGAGAGTGAAGGAATAAGGAGTGAAAGAAGGAAGAAATGAGAAGTCCCCTGACACACTTGGCTATCAAGTGCACTGATATTAATTTGGACTGGCTTGTACCATCTCTCACCTTCCTCCCTGTAACTTTGCCATTGTTATTGAGTGTGCTGCCTCTGCTAGCACTAGTCCTCCCAAGCATCCTGTACATTTTCCCTTTGCCATTTCTTTTTGTCCTTTCTTATTCTTCTAAGGTCCACTTTCCAGCTCATGGTACTCCTCCTTATAATGTAGATTGTTTTCCCAGATTGCTATGTGTTAGTGCCTAACCTAATCATCTTTAGGCACCTAGGCAAACAATGTTTAATGATGCAGAACTTCATGATTTATTGCATCAGTGCTGCAATACTACCATTATAAATACTGGCATCCCTGCCAGTATCCTGGTTCTTGGCACCAAGAGGAAGGTCACTGTCTCTACTCAAGAATGTCACACCTTTTGAATACATGTAGGTGCTGTTAATCTCTTTTTGTTTATCATTGAGCCCTGTTTGACTTATGATGTGTGCCTAGTGTGACAAGTGCTGGTCTGAAAACAATCTCAAAGGGTGTTGGTTTCTGACCACTTCTCTGCCCTGCTACTGTTGTGATGCATTAAGATGTGGGTGTGCCTTCAATGGCATCTGGACTTATGAATGTGGTAAGAACACTATTATGCAGTGCAACTACAAGCATGCTGTCCTTGTTTGTGTATGTATGCTGCCAATGTGAGCTTGCTGCCACTCATCAACTAACCATGATTAGCACTGCTAGTTTAGCGCTTCCTATTACTCAAGATGGTACCACTGTCACTGCACCAGTTGCCCATTCTCCTTGGTGCCCAACCATGCTAAAGTGTAAGCCTACTCTTGCTTCTTCTAAGAGTCCTGGCAAGTGTTACAAGTTAGTGCCTGCTACCCCAATCATGTTATCCACCCCTGAATCTTCATCTGATGAAAGTGATAGCACTGAGAAAGATGCCAAGAGTGAGCCAGATGACAAGGCTACTTCTGTGCCTATCCTTTCTACTGCTGATGACTTGCTGGCAGTACACTTCTCTTTCAACTTTCTCCACCTCTCACTGCTAACTCCCTTCAGAGCCACACCTATTGTCACCAGTATGTCACCTTTTGTTTTCCACAATCTTTCTAACTTGGCACTTAGGTCTCTGGCCACCCCTTCTGCTGAGGTTTCTCCTGCTACTGATGTTTCAATGTCTGTTGAGGATGCTAGCTCCCCTTCTGTTTCTGCTGAGGCTAGCAACCCTCCTGCTGATACAACGCTGTACCAGCAGTTAGGAACACAACATGTACCAGAAGTCAAAATAAACATTTAATTATAAGGCTGAAAACTATAAGCCTCCTGGTAGCAGTCTCAACAAATTATATCTCCAAAAACACCCCAATAAATATACAGACAGTACAGAACAAAGGGGAGGGACCAGCTCAAGCTATCAACTCAATAATAGTCCAACCACTGTAATGAGGAGGGGAAGCATGGGAGCTGGCAGAAGTGACAAAATGGGATCAATTTGTGATGATCTAGATCAAGATCAGATCTGACAATGCTCAATTTGACATGGCTGAAAGGGGAAAGGGAAAGAAGCATGGAGAGATGTCAAAAGAAGCATGGAATGCAGGGAAGAGCTAAAAGGGAAAAGAAGGATCTATGAATGGGATTGTGCTAAATGGAGCTGAAGCAAATGGAGAAGTGGCAATCAGAAACATCCGGAGGAATGGTGGAACAAGAAGTTGAATGGTGGAACTGGTGGCACCAAAACAGGCCTCCCAAAATAAAAATTGGACTATCAAATATGTTCTGGAGGCTGAGGAGTTTACAACAAAGAGTCAGGTGTAGATAGTGGTCTGTGCACCAGAAAAACAGTATAAATAGCCCAAGTTTAGTAGAGAATAGACAGGCAATTGATAGGCAAAGGCTTGGTGGTTCCCAGGGAGTGAATCACTTAGGCTAGAGTTTATTGAACACCTCTTATTGGAAGTCTATTGGTAGACAAAGGCTCAGTGGTTCCCAGGGAGTGAACTACTTAGGCTGGAGTTTATTGAGAACCTTCTTCTGCCCATCAGGATATTTGATATTCTGTGAAGCACCCAATACATCAACCTTATCATCAAGCACCAGTGTGGATTAGAGGTCACTTTCTAAGATTTCAAGAAAGCCCCAGAACTATCAGTACTACTTGCAACCAAGTACTACACTGCCATTCTTTTTCTCACTTCTTTGGTTACTTCCTCTTGTAGTCTCTCTTCTTCCTCCAGTTCCCATACCACTTTCAAGGCACCTGTTTCCAAAGACACCCTTGTTCTCTCTGCTGAGCATCCTTATTGCTGGACTTATTTTCCTCCTTATGGTATCATCATCTCCTCCACCAGGGATATGTCCCCTAGTGAGACCCATTACAAATGGACAGCCTGTACTCCTGTCTCTGTCTGCATATGTCACTTCTCTTCCACTTATCCCACTTTCTTTTAGCGCTTCTAGATTGATTCCTTCTGGTCCACTCATCCTGCAACTTGCATTACTAGTGATGCTTTTCCTTGGCTCAGTGATCAGGTTTCCTACCCCATGATCGCTATTCACCCTGCCACTGAACTCCATTGCCAGCACCACCATATTAACAATGTATCTGAAGAAGTTGGCTGCAATTTAGCTGATGCACATGTTTGTCTTTCCTTCTTAGAATGCTATCAAGAACTTCTGTTTGGTCTTTATAATGACATTGCTGATGTGCTAGCCTGGCACTAGATCAACCACATTCAAAATGGTGACTTGCTTCTGCTGAATGGGACCTGAGGTGCTGAGCCAGAGTAATTGCCTAGTCATAGCATTGTTGTTCATCATATGGACTGTATTTTTTTTTGTCTTCCCATTGATTTTTCTCTTTCCTGTAGTAGCTAAAAAAATCAAAGTCTGTTTGGAATCCAAGAAATATTAAGTCCCATAAGTAAATTCAAGAAAATAAGTAAAAAGAGGAAATGCTCAGTAGGTCATCATAGCAATAAAACTCCTTAACAGCATGGCCCAATGGTGATTACTATGCCAGGCTAGAAGCACTAATCATAGTCTGTAAATGTTAAGTGGATGCATACAAGAAGTTTAGCATATAAAGAAATAATTGCTGGAGATTGCTTTTGTCCACCAAGTAGTAGTGGGACCAGGTGCCAATTATCAAATGTTGCTCTCCTAGTAAGCATGCTAAAATTAAGTCAGCCTCCTTCAATTGGCTATCACTCCTAGCAGGGTTAGCACTTTTTAAAGAAGATCCCTCCCATGCTGTTACTAATTGCAAGCTGTACTTAGCCTATAAATTGCCTGTTCATCATCAGGCACCTTCATCAATCTTTGCTATGGCCACTTTGTCTAGTAACATATGGACTCCTCATTGTGATTGTCCCCACACTGATTCTACTGAAGGAGTACCTGCTCACTGTGGGAGTTCTGGAATAAAGCATTGTTGTTGTCTGCTATGCACTGCTTGTGAGATTTGGGAGGACTTGTGCCCCCTAGAGTGGCTGGACTTTGAAAAACCCTGGAGCCAGGCCTATCACATTTGTATCTCTTTTGGTGGTATTTCCCTTTCCATCTCATAGTGATCTACTTTTAGGGGATCACATCCATGGATTTGACAGTGCATCTCCAACATCTTCTTGACAAAAGTTATTACCTCATTTGTTTTTCTCCTTTTCTTCTATCCCTCTCCTACTGACTGTAGCCTCCTTAGTTGCCTCACAAGTATAATGGCACCCATCCTTTTGGAGGCCCTCCTAACCTCCCATTTAACTATTTCTCTTGTTATCCCACTTTGCTGCCCTCCTCTTGAGATGCTGGCCCTTCTCCATGTGTCTTTTCCATGCTGCTTAGATGAGACAACTCATCATTTTTGAAACATGACTAATTTGACTGTTCTCAGTTGTTTGTAGTATTTCCTATAGTTATATTACCATTTTTGCAATATACTGTTGTTACTGCTCCCACATGAATTGTTAGCACATGCTTCAATTCCCTAAACCTCATAACTCTGCATGGACTCTATTCAGATATATAGGCTTTGTCACTAGTGCATAGCATCACCAACTAGTGAGTATTATGAATGCTGATGGGCTTCTACTTGGATTGAGTGCATCAAGAGATATTACAGAGCTACAAAGAAGCTAAGCTACTAGGCTCTAATTGGTCTATAGCAATGAGGCAGGCATTCAACCACTCCACAGAGTGTCACCAACCAGTAAGCATCATGAACACTCCCTTCTCTTTACTAGACATTCCTGAGCCTCCTTGCCACCTTATCCTCAATCAACTCGAGGACTTACTCAGGTTCATCTCTGATAGAGACTGGCTTAACCACAACTAAGATGTCCTCCTTCTCTATTGACACTACATTCTCTTTATGCATTTGTCCATCAACTAGGAGCTTTTTATCCATATTGTATGGTCATTGCCTAGGTCCTGGACATTGTGATTTTCTGCACAGAAAGGTAGGCACTGTTCTTCTAACTCCTGAATTTGGGTCGCTAATAGTTAGCATTGTTTCTTCTTCCAACATCATCTTAATGACTGATCGCACTAACATGTCAAAGAGTCTTCCTAATAGTAAGTTGTAGGCAGGTGATCAAAGAATATAAATTTGCAAATAGAATGTCAAGTCACCAATAGAGCAGGGAACATTGTGAGCTAATCCAAGTGACCAATGAATGGTACTTTTAGTGCTTTGTCTATTGAGCACTATTCCTAGATTGTAAATAATACTGAGCTTGTTAGCAACATCTGCTGCCATGGAAATAATCTGAGATCTGCTATCCACAATAGATTCCACTTCACTTTTTCAGTCTACTATCAATATAATCAAGCAAATAGCATGGGAGTTCTGTGCTATGGTTAAGATGGTGGGATCTTCATCAGATCTGAGCATCTTAAAGTAAGTTTCTACTGAATCAATTGATGTAGCCAACAGTGGCAGTGCTTCTTCCAGCTTCTCTTCTATCATTATAGTTTCCAAAATGTAGGCAAATCCTGGTAGTGCATCATTGCATTTGTTAACTGCTATTACATTATTAGCAACATTTCTCCATGAGGTTACTGCCATCCGAATCTGGTTTCATACATTAGGTGCTATGCTGCACAGCTCTCCTACTAGTACTGTTACCTGGTTCTTCATAATGTGATTGAATATCTCCTTAGACTTTTCTATGTTGTAAATAGACACTATCAGTTTGTTTAGCAGTGTATAGTTACCAGGTAGTTCTGAGTAGGGATGGAGGAGTGGTTCAGTAGTCATTGTCTTTTCTGCAGCAGAGATGTCTGTGTCAGTACTAGGCACTAGCAGTTTACTAACCTCAGCCAGTATGCTAGCAGGCTTATAATCATTTAACAGCTGCTTTCCCTTCCAAATCTCCATGCTGTCAAACACCTGATTCTTTAACAACTTTAATTCTCACTTCAAGATTTTGATGTGTTCTTTCCATGTAAGGGCTGGTCGTTTGTTAACCACATTTAACTGCAGTACCTTGTGAATAAGTGCTTGTTGAGGAGTCATCTCCATTTCCATCAATGTTGTATTTGCTAAGTTACCAGTTGCTAAGTTGCCCAGATTCTATCTATGCCATTCATCAATACGTCCTTAGAAGGTCTTCTGATCTGCATAAGTTGGAATGTTAGCACCTGAAGATAAGACTATTTTCTCATCAGTGCCATGTCTAACCCTATCTTGACATATGTACTGTTTTAGAGTATTGCAGTGTTCTTGCATCATTGTGTGTTCTGGCTCACTGCAGAAATGACATAATTCAGGAGCCATGTTAGTCCTTGGTGCTGTAAAACTCATAGAGATCAGCATTTCTAGTTTGCTCATAGTATTGACTACTGCTGTATAGACTGCCTGTTCTAGATCCTCCTTGTTAACAAATCCACTAGGTGTGCTAGGAGTTGGCAAGCCCTGTACTAATGTTATCTCTGCATTATCCATAGCTAGTCACTGGAGCAGGATTCCCATGTCTCTTCTCGTCAATACCCAAGTACCTGCCTCAAAGATATCTTCAATGTCATAGAGGTCCTCTGGATGATGCTGGGGTTTTGGAATCTTTAAGCAACACACAATCCTTGTCCATAGCAACGTAGAGATGCTTTGTTAAAATAGGTGCTGTTCTTCATTTCAGTATAGCTTCCCATTGTTTAGTAGCCAATGTGCAATGTGCTAAAAGTTGTGATAATAAGTTAATAGTATTTCTAATGTATAAATTCCTGTAGCAGACATGTCCTGAACTAGTTTCTGTATTTCCATTACTGTGTATCACATAGCCTCTTCCATGCCAAGGTATCAGCAAATGATGGCTGTTGTTCATTCTTTGTAGATATATGGCCTTGGCACATTGCTGCTTGTCACATTTTGGAATTTCTTTAGGCTGGTCCAAGATTCTGCCATGTTGTACAATACATACCTAGTGGCGTAGCCAATACTCCAATTTCTGGAAATACTGGAAAAGTTCTCACAGTTTTGTTTTGTCCCATTTTGGCAGTGAAAAATAGTTTCTGGGTAGCATATACAAAACGAGCTACAATTCGTGCCTTCGGCACAAATTTCATAGCTTGTTGGGGGCTTTGCCTCCAAACCCCACCCAACTAAGCCTCCACCCTAACCTCACTTCGTTTGGTTAGGGCTCCAAGTATGTATAGAGAACTCAATGCTCAATCCCAGCCTCAACCACAACTCAATGCTCAATAGCTCAGTCCTTCCACAACTTTCAAAGCATTATTGTAAGCTAAATTGAATTTTTCTTGAATTTTTCAGATTTTATGGAGCATTTATAAATCTTCAAAAAACTAAAATCAGTGTATCAGTAGCCTTTGAATTTTTTCTGATTTTTGAGTGATTTTCCTGGAATATTTGAGCATTTTCTACTAACATCTTCTGAAAAACAGGCCAATTGAGTTTTTCTGGAATTCTCCACATTTCCTGAGCATTTTATAAATCCCAAAAAAAAACTTAACTTGGTGTATCATTGGTTCTTGAATTTTTTCTGATTTTTCAGTGATTTACTTGGAATTTTCTAAGCATTTCTAATACTGAAATGAGCCAACTCTTATGTTATTACCTTAAAAGAAAGGTTTTTGGTCAGCCTTGGTCAGCATTAAATTTTCCCAGGCGTCATCCCATATATTATAGATAGTTGCAGGTTCCATTGTTGTAGGCATATTGACTGAAGTAGGGTTTGTTGTAATAGTGTTAGGGTTGCTAAAAGTTTCTGGCATTGTTGTTATAATTGTCTGAAGTAGCTCGAAGTTGCTAGATTCTGATGAAGGTGACCTGGATAGCTCCTCCAAAGGAGTTAATGGCCTAAGATTTTCACCAGAAATATATTTGAATGGTTGTGAGAAGGAGAAAAAGTCCTTAGCTAGGCTGTTGGGAACTGCTTCTAGCTCTTGAACTAGTGTCTGCCTTAGTAGCATGCCTGGTAAATGGGGTGACTCAGTAGTAACAAAATCTTCAGTGCTCTCCAACATGAGGCAGCACTGTTGCTTGGCTCAAGTTTTCAGCAAAATTCTGCTTTCTAATACTAACCCTTGTGATGGGCTCCAAAATGATGATGCCAACTGTGGTTGGGTGTGCTGTTTTCTGTGTTTCAAGATGTTGTTTCTAGCACTTGGCATAAAGGTATGAGAGTTGAGGCAGGGTTTCCAGTGTGCTTGAGTAAAATAGCTAGATCAATGTGCTAGAGTTTAGTGCTTTAGACGCTACCTGGCAAGGTAGCGAGCAATGAAGCTAACACTGGCATAAAGCAAAGAAAATATTGTAATACAATGTGCCCATAGTGGCACCATAAATGACACTAATGCCAAAATGAATCTAGCATCAAGTTTGAATGATAGCTTGAGCTAGAGAAGGCTAATGCTGAGTAGCACTTGAGAATGAAAAATCTGATTCTTTTCTTTCTTGTCTATTTACAAAAAGTTTGTAGCTAGCTTTTATACTGTATGCTATTGTAACTCAAGAAAAAGTCCATGTGGAGTGCTAGAATTTAGCACCTCATCCCCTGATTATAGCTAATGGTGACCTGTTGATGGTAACAGCTTATTGGCCATGGCTACTGCAAGATAATAGTAAAAATTAAAGTGTCCACTCCCTTTTTGAGTGCAATGCTGATTGTCCAGAACAGCCTGAACTATAGTCAGAAAAACCTAGACAGATGCTGTAAGTCAATGGTGCTAATGCCAGTGCTACTTATTTCCTCAATTTCCCATAAGTCCAGATGTCAAGCTTTTACACTTTCTGATGGTGTTGTCCCAGCAGGTGTCAGTGTCTAATGATATCCCTGTTGGGGTGCTTAGTCAGGTGTAGGTTGAGGTTTACCTCTTATAGTTGCACTCATATTGTCTCTTTGTAGCATTTAGATATCTGGAGGTTGTGTGTGTGTTATCTAGTAGGGCCTGTGGAGTGGTTGAATGCCTATCTTATTGCTATAGACCAGTCAGAGCCTAGTAGCTTAGCTTCTTTGTAGCTCTGTAATATCTCTTGATGCATTCAATCCAAGTAGAAGCCCATCAGCATTCATAATACTCACTAGTTGGTGATACTATGCACTAGCAACAAAGCCTATATATCTGAATAGAGTCCATGCAGGGTTGCAAGGTCTAGAGAATTGAAGCATGTGCTAACAATTCACGCAGGAGCAGCAATAACAGTATATTGCAGAAATATTAATACAATTATGAAAAATACTATGAACAACTGAGAACTGTCAAGTTAATGGCATTTTGAAGATGATGGAGTTGCCTCACCTAAACAACATAGAAAAAGACACACAGGAAAGGAGCCAGCATCTCAAGAACAGGATAATGAGAAAAATAGTCAAACAGTCAGTCAGTAGGGCCTCCAAAAAGATGGGTGCCATTATACTTCTGAGGCGACTAAGGAGGCTATGGTTAGTAGGAGCAAGATGGAAGATAAGGAGAAAACAGACAAGGTAGTAGCTTTCATCAAGAAGTTTTTGGAGATGCTCCACCAAATTTGTGGACTTGATTCCCTAAAAAGAGTAGCTAAGAGATGGGAAGAAAAATCCAGGAATAGAACTAATATGATAGGCCTGGCTCCAGGACAGTAATAGACTTCTGCTCAGACCACCACATATACTCTACCAGACAATACCCACACAACCACCTAGAAATCTAGGCACTACAAGGAGACACTATTGGCACAGCTACAGGAGGTAAATTTCAACCTACACCTGATTAAGCACCCAAAAAGGAATATCATTAGGTGCTGACACTTGCTGGGACAATGTCATCAGAAAGTATAAAAGCTTGACACTCAGACTTATAGAAAGTCCAGGAAATAAGTAGTGCTGGCATTAGCGCCATTGACTTACAGTGTCTGTCTAGGTTTGTCCACCTATAGCCCAGGCCATCCTGGCCAATTGGAATTATACTCAGAAAGTGAGCAGACACTTTTATTTTTACTATTATTTTGCAGTAGCCATGGCCAATGGGCTGTTACACTGTTGGTTGCTGTTATCCATATGCTGGCAGTCATCTGTGCTGGCAGTTGCCATTGCCAGGTTGCTGTTAGCCACTATCAGAAGACAAGGCACTAAATTCTAGCACTCCACATGAACTTTTTCTGGAATCATAGTAGGGTATAGTATAAAAGTTAGCTATGAACTTTGTAAATAGCAAGGAAAGAACAGAGCACATTCAGATCTCTCATTTCCAAGTGCTACTCAGCCTTAGCCTTCTCTAGCTCAAGCCATCATTTGGATTTGATGCTAAATTTGTCTTAGTGTTAGCAACATCTACAATGCCACTACAGGCACATTGCATTACAATTTTTTTCTTTTGTTTTGCAACCAGTGTTCACCTCATTGCTCACTACTTTGCTAGGTAGCATCAGAAGCACTAGACTCTAGCATATTGATTTAGCTATTTTACTTGAGCACACTGGGACCCCTGCTCTGACTCTTGCACCCTTACACCAAAGTTCTGAAGGCAACGTCTTGAGACATAGAAAACAGCACACCCAACCACAGATGGCATCATCAACAGTTCATGATCCAACCACTCCAGGAGGCACAAATCTCCCCAAATTTCACAGGCAGCATATAACAGATGACATCAGCGGCTTAGCTTGAAGATCTCTACAGCAAGTGCAGGGACCCCTTCTGCAGGGTAGTAGTGAAAAAATAATATAGCATTGTCTAGGAAGGCAGGAGGGTCTATTATGATATAGAAATGATCACAATGAGGAGTCCACATGTTATAGTACTTGATAGTTCTGGAGCTTGTTGGTGTAGAATGTAACTTCCAATTTCTTTGATGATGAACTTGATGTCATTACTATGTTGAATGCTTTCAATAATATTCCAGAAAGCAGAGGATTCTCAATAAATTCTGGCCTAAGCAATTCACTTCCTGAGAATCATCAAGCCTTTGTTTATCAATTGCCTGTCTATTCTTTACTAAACTTGTGTTATTTATAATGTTTTCCTGGTGCACAGACTACACATGACTCTTTGTTGTAACTTCCCCAGCCTCAATAACATATTTGATATTCAATTTTCCTTTTGGAATGCCTGTTTTGGTACTACCAGTGTAACCTGAGGTTATGAGCTAGAACTATCTTGTGTGCCCCACACAGTGCTAAATCAGACCGCAGTATTGGATTTGACTAGAACTAGAGTGGATATAAGATGTTGAGCTTATGTAATACTCTACTGAATAATTATAGCATCGTTGACGCTGGTAACAAGTATGAGTCCATTACATACCCCCCAATGAGACCAAATACTCGGTCTTAGGAAGGGAGGTGTAGTGAACTGAAAGATGCACGATAGTGCAAGTAACAGAGTAACACACATATCACGTTGCTGCCAAACGTTAGCATTATTCATGCAGTAGGTGTGTCATCTAGACACAATAGCAGTAGTCTCTTATCAGACGGTTGCGCATGGAACGTTATCGAAGGCAAGATATAATTAATTAAAAAAAAGAACAAAAATAGGATGACCCCTCCTCTGGGTCTGCTGTATCTACATGCTACTCTGGAGTGCGTATCAGCTGAGAGGTTTTGAGTGAAGTACTCAGAGTTACCTATATAACAACAAAAATAAACATGGGTCTAGGACCTGGATGTCAATGCTCCCACAACCGTGCCTGTCTCAGTAACCATTGACTTCTCCTCCAGTGCAACATTAATCGTGGGAGGGGGAGGTGCCAATTCTGTCCTCGGTGGGGTTATAGGCCCCTCAACTGCAGGCGTGTCTACCACCATAGACTCTGTTAGTGCGACATTAATCGCCGAAGCAATGCATACCATGCACTGCCATGCATTTTAGGAGATTGACCCGATTTGGGTTCATGCCAATCAGATAATAGAGGCCATTGGCCTTAGGGTTTTCTGGGAGATTGCTCTCCTCGTGGTGCTTGAACATTAGACAATAGTGATCATCTTCGGTCATCTCCTGCCATCCATCCCATTGCGGGATTGCGGCAGGGTGCCATACTTGGCAAGGCACTCCATGCGCTCATCATCGACCTGTTTGAAGATGTCCATGGACATCATGGGAGAATGGAACTGCTGTTCCAGGAAGACTACGCCATACATATAGACGTGGTCCACCCATTCCAGTGGAATCCAGTTGTGTAGAAGGATGCATAATGCATCATCATCGGAGAAGTTCCGTGCTTGGTCGTTGGGCATGTGAACTTGGTGAATTTCGAGCTGTGGCCCACGCTGGGGCTCAAATGGCTGCTTGGGAAACATGGTGTCATACAAGGCAATCGCCTCTTGATACAGCCCTGGCCAGGCCATGACAAGGGTCATGCGCTGCACGATCATGGGCTTGGCTGCACTGTTAGTGCATAGAGCTCGGCATAAGGCAAACCTGAAGAGGGTCTGCCAGTGCATGCGGTAGGCATGATCTACCACGATGCCTTGATATGTATTCTCCAGCCTGGGTCAACCAAAGACCAGCGTGTACTGCACCAGCTGGTCTAGGTCGAATGGTGTGGCTGAATCTTGAGCACACATTACATGCAACACCGTGGAACCATTGTCTTTCGTGCGCAAAAAGCACCCTGGGATGTGTCGTCGCTCGACAAGAGCGAAGTCATCAGGGCCCTGCATTGGGTTGACGAGGTCCTGGTACTGAGGCTCCTTTATCAGGAGCTGCATGGTTCGGTCATGCAGAGCCTCAACTGTTTGCTGTGCGAACATCTGAAGCTCTGTGATCAACATGTACGCGACAATTCTGTTGCAATGCGGAATGTGAACATTCATGTAATATTTATAGAGCTGGTCCAGCTCTAGCGGAGTGTGGGGAAGACCATGCAGGGTGTGCTTGTACACAATCGTACCCAGGATGTGGGCATGATGGCCAGAGGAATACTCATATGACGCCGCTCTATTGGTGTCAGCCCCCATCAGCACCATATTTGTGGCATACGAATAATAGGTGCAATGGCTGAGTGCTCCTCTAAAGGACAAATTCATTTGCTCAATATTGAGTGGCCCCCACACCTTCACCCCCAAGCCATCAGGGATCCTCCCTGAGAACTCATCCTTGGCTCTATATTTCTGGGCCTATAGTTCCTTGACGCGAGTCACCTTCTTCTTTGCAATGCGCTTATTGCGTGATACTCATTGGAATCGGTCCACAGCTGATTCCCCCTCCTCCCTGTCCTCCTCCTGCTCCGAGCTTGACTCTCCATAGTTGCTCTCGTCGGACAAGGATGGTACTGGTGCTTTGCCTTTTCCAGGCATGGGTTTCTCTCTTGAGGTCACCACCAGACCATCATATTGCTCCAGCTCCAGCGTGCGGGGGTCTGGGGTCAATATGACCATGGAGTAGTGTCCTGGCAGGGCCGGTACAAACACCGGCAACATGAATAGCATCTGGACTTCTCCCGCTTGTGTGGGAATGCCAGCAGGACAGACTATAACCTCCAATTTGGAGGCATCGAGAGGTGGCTTGCAGTTGCGATGCTGACGAGATGGCCCTGACTTGGTCAGAGTGGATGATTCTAGTTGTGGCTGAGCCACTGGAGGGGCAGGCGCATTTCATCCCAGAGTTCTCCCTCTAGGCTCAGCATGAGGGACGACGGTAACGGGTGCTCTTGGTGCCACAGCGATGGGTTTGGGCCCCATAGGTGGAGCCCAAGATGATGTGGTTTTCCACTGACCCAGAGACAGCCCTGCCAAGGGCTCACTGACTGCGGTCAGTGACTCTGGGGGGGCCTGACGGGCTGGAGCAGGCAACTGCGATGACAATGCAACGGGCTGAACAGGCAGCTCAGGGCACGCAGATTGTGCAGCCAGTGGCATCCTGGCCTGTGGAAGTTTGACCGCTCGAGTGGGCTGATACTTGGCCCTCTTGACCTCAGCGGCCGGTTCCTCAAAATAAGACACTTTGCGCTTAGATGTGCGGTCAATCTGCTCTAGCACTGCTATGTGCTGCCTCTTCATCAGCTTGATCTGATTGAGCAAGCCCTCCATCACCATTACGGCCAGACTGTCCTGTAGGAAGGACACAGTTGCAGGAACTGGCTGTCCCACTGCTTCCAGCCTACTCAGGAGTGTGTCTGGCACCGACAACACCTGCGCTTGTGGTGCAGGTTCAACATACAATTCAGCCATGGGCCGATGTGCCCATGGTACTGATGGCGGCCCCATTACTGCACCTGCATATGTCGGTCTCGACGCACCCAAGCATGACGATGGTTCCTAGTAGTAGCGCTTGTGGCGCATGCTGTCCTCCGGGCACTCATAGCGCCCTTTGTTGTCAACGTCCATTTCCTGCGAATGGTAAGGGATTTGATATGGCAGCGGCTCCTCGCGGCCTGGGTAGGCCACGCCTGCTGACTGATATTGGCTCACCACCAGATATGGCGGCTGCCTCTGGTACTGACTAATAGGTATATTTGGGGGTCTCTCCCCTCCACTAGAGCCTTGCAGGCTCTGATCATTCTTTTGCGGCCCCCAATAGGCCATTTCAAAGCAACATGTCAGCTATGTGTATTGGGACTGAGGAAAGAGAAAAAAAACAATCTCCCAACTCCGCCAGTGGTGTAAACAACCACACATACATGCCACCTGGTCTGTAACGAAGTTACAGAGATTGTGAGAGCTTAGGTTCACACTGCACAGAATCAGACCAGTCCGGTCTATTGACTATGTAGTATCAACACAAAAATAAGCTGCTTTGTAAGCAGCAGGGTAAACTAATTATATACTAATGTAAATAATATTATATTATAATAAACACAAAAATAAGCTGCTTTGTAAGCAGCAGGGTAAACTAATTATATACTAATGTAAATAATATTATATTATAATAAATATAATATAATATTTACTACTATACAGTAAGTAAAGCTATGTGGCCAATGCCACATAGCGGACTACGCTACACACCCCCCAATCAGACCGAGCTACGGTCTTGAGATAATACGACGGTCATGCCGTCGGTAAGTCTGGGACGGGGGCAATGTGAGAGTCCCCAGGCTCCTGGAATGGATCAGCAGTCGCGTCGTCCATGTCGTAGTCGAGGAGTTCATCCTTGGGTGCAGGCACATAAGAAGTGCCTGAAGGCCCTGCTACTGGCAGGGAATTGTCATAGTCCTGGAGGGGGGACAGTGTGAGATTGGGGTCAATGGTTGACCCCGGGACAGGTGGTTGGGGATTGGGCAGATCCCTGGTGTCGGACGGGTACTGGCGCGTCCAGATTTCACAGGCATGAATGTCTTGCCCGATGAAGAGGTACATCCCCTTGGCAAGCGCGTCGTTGTATGCACGACGACTGTCCTGCTGCTGGAGCTTCAGGCATTGGCAATCGCCAATGGTGGCCTCACGCCACCCATTCCACTGAGGGATGGACTGGGGTGTACCGTAGTGGTCGAGGCATTGTAGCCTCTCGTCGTTGATAGCAGCCACCTCGTTGTAGAGCCGGCTGTCACTGAAGAATAGATGGGCCAAGTAGGTGACCCCATAAGTGTACGCGTGGTCAGCCCAGCTGACCGGAATTTGATTATGAAGAAGGACGTGTAACGCGTCCGAAGTGGTGAACACGGAAGCTGACGCTTCCGGGATGTCCACAGCCTGAGCCTCGAAGTTAGGGTCGTCGGCATGGAGGGGCACAAAGACTTGCCCCATGGCCGCCTCGTACTCAGCCATGGCCTCTTTGTAGAGGCCTGGCCGGGCAAATACATAGGCCAGGTACTTGTGTACCGTGGCCTTGGAGGCGTGGCTGGCGCTGAGGGCACGTACAAGCGGAAACCCAAAGAGGCTGCGCCAATGAATGCGCATGGCACAGTCCATGGCCAGACTGGTCCATACGTTGGACGTCCCAGGACGTCCATAGAGAAGGGCGTATGAGCCCAGGTAGTCCAAAGCAAATGGTTGCTTTGGATCAGGAGGGGTAAGGCCGATGAAGGCAATTTTCCCTCCCTCTTTGCGGTGATAGAGCCATGATGGCACAATCATTCGTGGGACGTTCTCCCGCTCCTCTGGACTCGCAAAGGGTACCGCGATGGTCCTATACTCGACCTCATCGAGTAAATGAGACATAGCTCTGTCTCAGGCAGTAGGGTGGCAGTTGAGCGCCACCTGCTTGAATTCGTTGAGCAAGAGGTAGCCCAACTGATGCTGACAAATCGGTGTAAACTGGTTGTTAACCAGTGCGTGAAGTCGGCAGACTTCTTGAGGACTGCGGGGAAACCCACGAGGTGCCACTTGGTACACCTTACTGTTGTGGGGCATCGCCACGGCATTGCCCTTTTTATCGTCCTCGAAGGACCTGGCTGCGCGGGCTTCTTGCCTGATGAAGATGGTATTGGTCACTAGCGACCAATAGAATTGGGGAGCTAACTCCTCGCTTGGCGCTATCCTGTGCCCGACGTTCCATCTTGGCCCATTGATTGCTGTTGCGCCATTCGCGTGCCATATGTTGTGCCACCGTCTTGTGCGGCACAAGGGATTCCATACGAGCCTCTTCAGGCTCCTCGTACCAATCGTCATTGGAGGGTGGGGAGGGCAGCCTCTCTGGCTCCAACTTCTCAGACCGTGGGTCTATAGCCCACACACACCGCGGGAGTCAGGCTGGTGGGCCCTCTACCAGTATAGCGGGTAAAAAGGGGATGTTAGCCCCTGGGGCCCCTTTCGGGGCATCCTTGGGGAAGTGCACGTTGACGTATGCATGCCCTTCCGGTTGCTTACCCTGACGATCCTTTCAGGGTTGTGAGGCCTTGGCCTCGGTGGGGCGTGTGCTCACGCCCCTAGAACTCTGCTCCCCAGAGTACGTGGTGGACACCACGAATACTGGTCATGACGATGCGACCTCAGACACGCTGCTGGCGAGGCACTGGATAAGCTGGGGGGCGGCAGGAGCAGGGACATCTTCATAGGGAAGGATATCCCGTCCTAGGCCGGCCTCCCAGCCGGGGGCAGCAACGCTCGACTTAATCAAGAAGGAGGGCGCGTCCTCCACTCCTTGCCAACGTGCCCTTTTGCTGGAGTCAGTGTCCCGACTCGGGGGTATAGTCTGCGGCTTACGAGCGGCCGATAGGGCAAGGAGATCTGTTTTGCGCTGAGCGCGCATATGATCCATGTCGTCCATCATCCGGCAGATGAGGACGACTGCCTCCGCATCACGGAGGAATGATGACTCTGCGGGTACATTGTACCCGTTATCTCCCAGACGTTGGAGAAGGGTAGCCAGGACTAAGTCCTGGTTGTGAGTGGGCTCGACAGCCCGTGCTTTTCCTTTGAGCTGGGCTTGGATTGGTGCAGCATTTCCAGCCGCTGTAGCAAGGAGAGCTTGGCCAAGCTCTCCGTCGGCGCATCAGCCGATGAACTGATGCTCCGTTCTGTATTGAGAGTTTCTGTACTCTCACTGGCTGCGGTGGCCTGCACGAGGGATGCTTTGCGTCCCTCTAGATTGTCAATTGGTGCTGTGGTCGACAGGGAAATCGACCGGCCTCCCTTGGCTTGCGACTCATGCGAGTCACTGTACTGGGGCATTGCGCCCCAAGCCCCCATCCAAGCTGGGGGGTACGGCATCATTACGGGCACACCACCCATCCCAGGGTAGTGCGCCGGGGCGGTAAACTGGGGCAAAGGATGTGCGCCCATAGCCCCTCTCGCCATAGCGGGGGCAAACTGCCCCCATCCTGGCGCTGCTTGGGGGCTGACTAGCCCCCCGTAGGCCTGTTGTTGGGATTGGCCCTCAGTGTGATGTGGCGCATAAGCGCCCGATACTGGTTGTTGGGGCTGATAGCCGCCCACAGGTGCGTTCTGGGGCATGAAGTTGCCCTGCATGGGTTGAAGTGGCGGATAGCCACTGATCACCGGCTGCTGCAGCAGGTAACCCGCCACTGGTGGTTGCTGCTGCTGTGGGAAGCCCACAGCTGGTTGCGATTGTCCCCACTGGGGCGCATTTTGGGTCAGCGGAGGAGCCATCTGCCCCCCCCCCTTCAGCCAATGGTAAGACCAACGGCGCAAACTCAAGGTGCTGCTGCTGTTGCTGCTGCTGCTGCTGCTCAGACGGATCCATGGGCATGTTGTCCATGGTTGAGGGAAAAAGGCGAAAAAGAAATTTCACCTTTTAAGATGTGTTTCAGCCACAGCTGCTGACCAACTCAGCCAAGCCGTGATCGGCACTGCTGATCAAATTAAGCGCTGGCATGCTTACTTAATTGATGTGGGCACTTAACGCCCTTCAACTCCAAATAAGGCACTGCTGATCAAATTAAGCGCTGGCATGCTTACTTAATTGATGTGGGCACTTAACGCCCTTCAACTCCAAATAATGGTCAAGTGCCGCTAACTTGGAGCAATGGGAGTGTGGCTCCCATGTTGTGTCCCCCAGGGACCAACGTACTTCAAACTCGAGCATGTTACGCTCAGTCCACCGGTGCCCAATTATGCACTCGACGAACCATTTGTCATCGTCTCGAGCCCCAAAATCATAGGGGCCCGGGGTTGCCCTGTTAGGGAACAGCGCATTGTCAGACGCGCTGTAAGGTCACAACAGCGACACATGAAACTTAGGAACGATGCATCGTTCCTGTAATGCCAGAGGCAGCTCCAGCACGTAGTTGGAGGTACTTGGCTCTGCATCTAGGACACGGTATGGGCCTACCCATTTCAGGCAGAGTTTACTCGCCCATCCCTTTGGGAGCTTCAGATTACGTGTTGATAGGTAGACCAACGCTCCTACTGCTATTTGCGGGTCTGCTCGCCTACGGTGATTGGTGTTTTTCGCCTGGAAGACTTGCGCCTCTATGATGGTGTCATGTGCCGCTGCAATGTTCTCCAGGGCCTTCCTGGCAAACTCAACAACTCCGTGGTGAGCCACTGTATCAGCACGAATTTCGTGCAGCATGGAGGGCAAGTACCCTCCATTGAGTTCAAAGGGCACATACCCTGTGGTATCTGAGATACTCGCGTTAATCGCGAACTCAGTGAGTGGACACCAGTCCACCCAGTCCCGTTGGTCAGGGCAAACAACTGCCCTCAGGATCTGACCTATACTGCGGTTAGCCCGCTCTGTCTGCCCATCCGTTTGAGGATGGAAGGACGTCGACATGAGGAGTCGCGCTCCTAGCAGTTTGTGGAGTTCTCTCCACCATTGAGACGTGAACTTCGAGTCACGGTCGCTCACAATGGTGCTAGGCAGCCCATGCAGCCTAACGATCTCCCTCAGGTAGATCCATGACAGCTCCTTAGCCGTCAGCGTAGTTCGCACCGGTATGAGGTGCACCATGCTCGTCATGCGGCATATGACCACCCAGAGGTAATCGAACCCTCTGGACTCGGGAAAGGGACCTACGAAGTCCATTCCGATCGAGTCCCAAGGTTTCACTGTCAGGGGACCCCTCATTCCTTTCTTCTTTCACTCCTTATTTCTTCACTCTCCTTTCATTCACTTCCTTATTTCTTCTACCATTCTCTCATTTTGCTGTTACTACTTCTTCAACACTATCTGTTGGTACTATTCTCAACCTTTGAGGTGCTCTGGTTCTTTAGCTATCACTCAGACAAGTGTGGGCCCTTCAGCACTGCTCCAGGCTGCTTAGATAAGCCGGAGTTTGCCTTTCTGACTTCTAAAGTCCGGAGTTTTCCTCCCTTGTTTGCACACTTGTTTGGTTAGTCAATTTTCGAGTTTTTAAGGTTTTGTTGTACTGTACAGTTGTTTCCCACGCTTCAGAGGCCCCAGAAGCGTCCAACCTGGCATAGGGAATCCCCAGACTTGTTCTCTTTGGATCTCCCTCTGCCAGGTGAGTAGCTACCTTGATATTGTCAGTATATATTCTAATACACTTTGGATCTCCCTCTGCCAGCTGTGTGACTGAGCCACAGCCTCTAGAGGTCGCCCTTACATTCACCAGCACGGGTAGCTGGTGTAGCTTCCTGGGAGGGGATCCAGGGGGCAACTTTGCCCTCTGACACGCTGCGCATGAAGCGCAGAACTTAGTCACTTCTTGGGCCATATGTGGCCACCAATACCATCTCCGGATGTAGCCCAACGTCCAGGCGGCACCAAAGTGCCCCACCAGTGCATGGGCCTGGTCCAAGACCTGCGTAACAATGGTTCGTGTACGGGGGAGGCATACCACTGCCACTCCTTGACAGTTCTCCGTTGTGATCAGTCCACCAGGCTCATGCCTGAACCGAGGATGGTCATCAGGATTGGCGATTATCTCGGCGAAGAGAGAATCATTGCCATAGTCCTGCACCACTTCCTTCCGGAAGTCATCATTGACCAGGCTAGAAGGCTGGGATGAAGGCAATTTGCCTTCGAGCATCTCCGCCAGCGTAACGGGTATATTGTGGCGCTCGTGCTCCCCAGTGGACACTGGGTCCATGGCTTCATGCTCCTTGAGCAACTGGGTGGCCACGTCCCGCTCTTCACACTGCTCTATGAGGCGAGTGCTTCGCCTCCATTCATCGTCACGCATAGCGCGTACTTCCAGGACATGCTCCCTGAGCTCCTGGTATCGGTGGAGAGGTAAGTCCTCTCTATCAGAGTCTATGCGGCAGTCTGCCTGCACATACTCATGAGGCTCATGAGCCTCCCCAACTACATCACTCTCAAAGTAGCGTGACAAGCAGTCTGCCACTTTGTTGAGTTCACCTTTAACATAGGTGATGTCGAACTGGTATCTCGACATGTAGTCTATCCACCATCGCTGACGCGGCGACAAGTTCACCTGAGTTTTGAAGAACTCAAGGGCCTTGTGGTCCGTTATGATATGGATGGGATATCCCATCAGCTTATCCTCCCATTTGAGGAGGGCCTCGAGTATGGCGAGAGTTTCCAGCTCGTGCACCGCATAGTTTTGCTGGGCTGTCGTGAACTTCTTTGACATGAACCCTGCTGGGCTGCATGTCTGCCAGCTGCTTCCCTGACCATACATGGCTCCGACGCCTGTCTTGGATGCGTCGCAAATGAGCCATATCGGCTCGTCCTGTCTAGGGTCGATTGGTCGAATCACCGGAGTCTTCGTACAGATCCGTTTGACCATCTCAAAGCACCGCTGGTGCAACGGCCTCCAATTGAACGGTGACCCGTTCTGCGTCATGGCCATAAGTGGCCCAGTATAGGCTGTGACATCGGGCAAGAAGCTCGATATGTAGTTGACAAGGCCAACGAAGCATTGGATGTCATTGTAGTTTCGGGGCGTGCGCCACTTCCGAATACGATCGAGCTTGTCCTTATCGGGGTGGATACCCCGCTCATCTATGACATGCCCTAGGCAGTCTATACTCTGAGCATAGAGCTCACATTTCTTCCACTTCAAGTACAACTTGTACTTGCATAGTTGTTTGAATACGACTCTGAGGTGCTGCTCATGCTCCTCCATAGTATCCGAGTAGATGAATATGTCATCTAAGTAGACGTGCATAAAGCGTCCTATTACGTCTTGGAAGATAGAGGTCATTAGCCTCTGGAAAGTTGCTGGAGCATTACAGTCTCCAATCTGCATTATATTGCTTGTGAACGTGCCCATGATCAATGCAAATACGGTCTTGGGTACGTCCTCGGTGCGAATGCGCACCTGCTCGTAAGCGTCAGTAAGGTCAATCTTCGAGCGATACTTCGCCCGAGCCACGTCTTCCTGGATCACCTCTTGATCTGGTAAAGGAGTTACATCCTTTATGGTATTGTCATTGTGCTGACGTGCATCAAGAGCTGTTCGAAGGGTTCCATCCTTCTTCGGGATGCACAATAACAGTGCAGCTTGAGCGGTGGTGCATGGGGACCACCATTGAGCATTCAAATAGCGATTAGTCTTATCGCGTAGTTGCTCCTGGAGGGCACGCAGACAGCGCGGCAAGTGATACTTATACTGCTTGCTCTCGTCTATGAGATTAATCTCATGTTTCACCTCCTGCCATGGTGGCAGCTCCTCCTTGGTCCCGTTGACCATGTCGGCAAATTCTTCTTGCCATTGCTGATGCAACCAAGGAATATCTTCCTCACAAAGGCTTGTCGCCTTCTGCTTCCCCTTCATACGCACAGGGGGAAGTACTTCCACCGTCTCTGAGGGTGGCCGAGGTGGAGGTGCATACTGCTCGCGCATTGCGAGCACTCGATTGACACTGTCATTGGGTATATGTAGTCTCAGCGGAGCATCCGCTGCCGCTGCCTTATAAGCCACGAGGCTTCTTCCCTCACATACAAGCGAGTACGCTACGGACACCTTGTCCGAGGCTGGCTGGCGATACGTTGGTTTGACGGTCATCCGTCTCTGGTGCGCATTTTGCGCACACGTGGCTGCCACCAGCTCATTTCACTCTTGCGGCATTCTGGGGTCGTATGCCCAGTCGTACTCCGGCAGGGGGGCTGGTCGCTCCCATAGGGACCGTATGTCCCCCTCTACTGAGGCTTCCGCCTCTCGCATGCTGTCTTTCAAGTCTTCCAACTTGACTTGTGAGGATGTAGGTGGACATACATCCACTGAGTCCTCCTGTCGTCTCGCCTTTTGATGGCGTTTGTCTGGAGGCCTTGCGCCTCGAATTTCAGGAGCGATTATTCGCTCGTTGCTCCTCTTGGAGGCTTGATACTCCTCCTCGCTCATTATTACCATGTTGTGGTCTGCGCTCAGTCCAGGCATAGCCTGCACTTCTTCCTCCACATCCTCCACGGCCGGCACTCTGCGCCGGCCCAGTCATGGAGAGTCCTTGCGTTTCTCCATAGTGCGATGACGTCGCAGACGATTATCAGTGTCGTCTGCTGTAGCTCGCTCGGCTGGGATCACTTTCCCATTCACTAGCACCTGACAATGGTCAAAGTCTAATATGACTTTGTTACGCCGCATGAATGGCATTCCCAGTATCATATTGTAGCGATCAAAGTTCGCTACATCCATGTATTCCTGGCTATGTGAGCCCGGCATTTGGACATTCACATTTGTCCCATACTGCACCATGGCTTGGCTCCCTACGGTGCCCAGCTGTAACGCCAATGGCATATCCAACTCCTGCACGGATATTCCGTACACATGGGCAAACTGGGGCATTATGCCTGATGTAGTACTCCCAGAGTCCCATAGGGTCCATGCCTTGTGGCCGTCTACGTCCACATACGAGACCAGGCACTCCTTGTCTGCTCGTTTCAATGTAGGGCGCTGCAAAGTGCCCTCTGCATGACGAAGGGTCACCTTCTTCATCCGAACCACGTTATTCCGTTCAGGATCATTTGTGGACGGCCAATCCGTCATCGCCGCTAGGCACTCGGAGTCGCTGTCACGACTGTAGTACTCATTGTCGTAGACATCGTCATATACGTCGACTGTGACGTACTCCTCCCCCTCCACGACCACACTCTCGGGCTCGGCGCCCGATGCCTCCTCTGGGGGCTCCTGGTTGTTTGTGGGGTGCTCTGCCTCAGACTCGGCAGATACGTCTCCGTCACTCCCACTCGTGGCTGTAGTATGTGCAGCTCAAAGGTGGGCATGGGGTGTATACCCCTTCCTCAGGGCTCCTGGCTTTGCGGGGCAGTTGGTGGCGTAGTGGCCTGGTTGGCCACACGCGAAACAAGTCCCCGTCTTGGCCGGTTTGAAGTCTGGCCTTGGTTTAGGACGTTCTCTGTCCGGCGCCTGATCTGGGCGTGGGCGGCTCCGCCCTCGGTTCGCCGCAGGGGTTCTGTGTACAACAAACCACGTGTTGCGGTCACGGTCCAAATCGGTCTTTTTGGCCAGGAAGGTCCCCACATGCTGACCCCGTGAGGGTGTCCCACCAGGCGGTAGTCGTCTGGGTCCCCCTTTGTGTCCACTCCGATGTTCGTAGTGGTTAGCAGTCTTCAGAGACTGCTCATACCGGATGGCATATGCCACAAATTCTTCCACATCATTGACTTCTGGGGACAATCCGTCCTCACGTATCAAATAGCGGCGCATATGGCATATGCCACAAATTCTTCCACATCATTGACTTCTGGGGACAATCTGTCCTCACGTATCAAATAGCGGCGCATGTCTGCTGGAATGCCATCCAAGAACGTTTTGAGCATTGTATACCCGTCCGGGTATACTGCCATGTTCTGGGCATGGTCATTAAGGGTATCATAGAACCCTTGTACTCCCAACTTCTCGGTGTACTTGGCAGACTGGAAGTCCCGCCTTGCATCCTGGAGCGTTGAGGGGTGTACGAATCGATCATACAGTCCTGTAAGGACTCCTTTGAACGTCCAGTCATATTGGACATGGTTGACGTGCAGTACTGCCCGTCGAAACCATCCCATGGCCTCTCCAGCCAAGAACTCAGGCAGAACGAAGATTTGTTCTCGTTCCATACGGTCGCCTCCATATAAGCACATGGCGAGATGGGTGCATACATCCATCGCCCAATCTTCCAGGTCACTGAACTTGGACGTGCCTGTATAGGCACAAATGTGCCTACTGTCTGCTTTACGCAGCTTCACTCTGTCTGGTAACCGTAAGGTTACGCCCAGGGCATCATTGACTACTCGATGCAGGCGATTGTGCATGGCTTCACGATGCATTCGAATGGCCTCCCGCTGACCCGGAGATCTAGTCGCCAAATCAGCGGCATGGGGAAGTGACTTCCCTTGTCCACCCTGCGGAGGACGTCCCGAGCCTCCTCGACTATGGGCATAATTGCCCTCGTCTCGAGGAATCGACCTAGGGCCGTCATCCCGGCCGTTACCAGGAACATCACGTCTCGTGGTGCCATCTCGATCGAGGAAGTCTCCTCAATCATGATCGTTGCGCCGCCCTGGAACTGGAGAAGCTTGATTCTCCTGACCCTGCGTGACGAATTGACGCCGCATCTCGTCAATGGGCTTAGTGCCCTCGAATACGATGCCCTGATTGTTGATAAGGGACTGTCCCTTAGTCCTGAGGTCGCCATTGCGCATACGTTGATACGCGACTCTGTCGCTCAACATTTTGGCCATGGGCACACGTGGCATCACGGATGCCTTGCTCTCCACTTTGAGCACGGTACTATCGTGCCCATCCGGACCTGACATATCTGTCCTACGGTCATGGTTACGCATGTGTGGGGGCTCCTCACGCCACCCTTGTCCTGCTGGAGTATAAAAAGTACTCACCGGTCTTACTTCAGGCACTTCTTGTGCCTGTGCTAGTGCCTCCACTAGCTCGATTCCGACATCTTGATTGCGTCGTGCCGAGCATTCCTTGGACGTGTGGCTCCAGGGGGTCAAGACCCCCGATTGCCGTGTGGCCTTACACTGCACATACATTTGCAGCTCCATCGTGAGCACTCTCACCATCAAATCAGTATATTTTGTACTGAATACATTGGGCACTTCGTGCCCTTGTCACCTAAGTGCTACTATATAGGCTGACGCGTAGCGCTCAAGTCGCGCTTGGGTGGTGTATTTCATCACCTCTGGGTGCAAGTCCCAGAACACCCGCAAGCGCACGGTGTACACAGTTTTCAGCCACTGTTCCTCTGCTCCGGCATCGTCATCACTGGACGACTCCATCACCTCCTCTGGAAGCTCTACAACCTCCGGAGCTTCCTCCACTGCTGGTGTGCATGGGAATCAGTTTTCCGCGCGGGATACTTCAGGCCTTGCAGCCTCCTCCGGTACCTCCTCTATGCAGGCTTCCACCATTTTAAAAGGCATTGAGCCTGCAGTGGACCACCTGGTCCCACTACTCCAGCTCGGAGGGAGGGCTCTCCCAGTCCATACTGACGACTCGGCATCTCCTGGGGCGCCATAGGCACCGGTTGACTGTCGGCCGTCCTCCGGGGGTCCCTTGGAAGCCAATTGGCTCGACCGTCACAGTCCTCCTGGCAGCTGCGTAACTGGAGGCGTCAATCCCCCGGGCATCTTGTCCTGGAGGCGTTGTGGACCATCCTGCTGTGAGCTTTCAGCTCTCCAGGCCTCGCTCTCATTCCCGGCCAGGTCGGTACTCTGACCTCGGTCTTGAGCCTTGGGTCTTACCTGACCCGCATTGGACGCTGACGCGTCCTGGGTGTCTGCTGGGTCTCCCCGTAGGTCATGGGCATTTCGCCCGCCGTCAGTGGGCGCTGCAGGTATGGGATTACTCATCGATCCCCTGTTTGAAATTTGCACGGTGTGGCTGTGCAAGAAGCTCGAGAAGCTGATAGAGTTCTGTCAACAAACTCAACGACTGACGTCGGATGCTAGGCAATAGATCCTAGCTGGCGGATTCAAAAAAATGTAACAAAGTTACAGAGATTGTGAGAGCTTAGATTCACACTGCACAGAATCAGACCAGTCCGGTCTATTGACTATGTAGTATCAACACAAGAATAAGCTGCTTTGTAAGCAGCAGGGTAAACTAATTATATACTAATGTAAATAATATTATATTATAATAAATATAATATTAAGCTGCTTTGTAAGCAGCAGGGTAAACTAATTATATACTAATGTAAATAATATTATATTATAATAAATATAATATTATATTATAATAAATATAATATTATATTATAATAAATATAATATAATATTTACTACTATACAGTAAGTAAAGCTATGTGGCCAACGCCACATAGCGGACTACGCTACATGGTCACTCACCAGCTATCAACGTGGACTTCATCCATCTTCCACCACCCTATGCGTGTTATGTGCATTTTGCTAGTTGTTGAGGGTGTCTCACACCCTGCAACTCTAGGTACCTGTCCATTGCTGCAAGGTCTTTGCAGTTCACTAGCAGTTCCCAGGTTGTATCACCTAAGCTCCACCTTACCTTGAATTCAAGGTTTCCCTTTGTCCACCAATGACCTATGATGTCATCCACAAACCATTCCTGGTCGTTACCAGTTCCAAAGTCATACAGCTCCAGAGTTGCGCGATTAGAAAAGAGCGCATCACTACTGGCCATATACAGTCGCAACAGCAACACATGAAACTTGGGAACTATCCTGTGCGCTTGCAGCGCATGGAGTAGTTCAAGCACATAGTTAGACGTGCTCAGCTCAGCCTCAAGAACCTTATATGGTCCAATCCACTTCGGACACAGCTTACTTGCCCTGCCTTTTGGCAGGTTCAAGTTCTTTGTCAAGAGGTACACTAGGTTCCCTTGCTCGATGTCCGGCTCATTACGTCTGCAATTATTCGCATGCTTGGTCTGCCATACACGTGATTCTATAATTGCATCATGGGCATCCACCAAGTTCCCTAGTGCATTGCGCGCAAACTGCTTTACTCCCACATGAATAGCTTCATCAGTACGAAGTTCACAAATCATGGATGGCATGTAGCCATTGTTGAGTTCAAAGGGTGAATACTCTGTGGTTTCCGATATGCTCACGTTTATCGCAAATTCCACAAGTGGACATCTATCCACCCAGTCCTTCTGATCAGGATGTACGAATGCTTGCAGTATTTGCACGATATTTCTATTCACACATTCTGTTTGACCATCCGTTTGTGGATGAAATGACATTGACATGAGCAACTTTGCTCCAAGCAGTTTGTGCAGCTCCTTCCACCATTTGGAAGTGAACTTAGCATCTCAATCACTTACAATCAAACTTGGCAATCCATGGAGGTGTACTATCTCCTTGAGATAGATCCACGACAAATCTGACGCTGTCATGGTGGTTCTCACCGGAATGAGATGGACCATACTGGTCATTCTGCAGATCACTACCCAGAGGTAGTTAAACCCTTTCAACTCAGGAAACGGACCTATAAAATCCATCCCAATCGAATCCCAGGGTTTGACCGGTATAGGCAGTGAATGAAGCTTTCCCAGTGGCTTTAATGTCAATACTTTCAACTGTTGACATAGCTCGTATGTCGAGCAGAATTGGCTTGCTTCTTTGGCCATTTGTGGCCACCAGTACCAGTGTTTTCTGAGTTCCAAAGTGGCCCACTACTCTATGGGCCTGGTCCAGGATAGTTGTGATTAATGACCTCTCCCAGAGAATGCAGATGACTTTGGACCCTGTGGGTCTGGTAAGGTAGACAAGCTGCTGCTCCACCCTGAAGCGTGGATGCGCTTGGATATTGTTCAGAATCTCTAAGAAGAGATTATCGTCCTTGTACCCCTGCTGAATACGTGTGCGGAATTGTGCATTGCCTAAGTCGGCCAGTGCAGGATTATGGTCCTGTGACTCCAGCACCTGCTGGAGCATCATATCAGTACCTCTCAGAGGCACCCCTTGCCTCATCTCTTCACTTGGCTGAGGGGCCTCATGCTCCACCAGCACCTGGGCCTTGACATCGTGAGCTTCTCGCTGTTCATGCAGTTGCTTACTGCGATGTGTTTCCTGTGCTTGCATGGCCCATAGCTTGACCCTATGTTCCTTGATCTCATGGAACCGATGCAGGGGCAAGTCTTTGCCCTCTGGGTCAATATGTTTGTCCACCTGGACATAGTCATGCGTGTCATGGACGTCATCTTGGGTATTACTCTTGAAATATTGAGATAGGCAATCTGCAACTTTGTTCAATTCACCTTTTACATAGGTGATGTCAAACTGGTACCGCAACATGTAGTCAATCCAGCGACGTTGCTGCGGAGACAAGTGCACCTGAGTCTTGAAGAACTCTAGTGCTTTGTGATCTGTAATGATGTGGATCTTGTATCCCATCAGTTTATCCTCCCATTTTAGGAGGGCTTCCAGAATCACAAGTGTTTCTAACTTGTGTACAGCATAATTCTGCTGGGCAGCAGTGAATTTACAGGACATAAATCTCGCTGGTCGGCAAGTCTGCCATGTTTTACCTTGGCCAAACATGGCTCCAACCCCAGTCTTTGATGCATCACATTTGAGCCATATGGGCTCATCAAGGCATGGATCAATTGGCTGGATGACTGGCATCTTTGCGCAAATGCGCTTAATCATTTCAAAGCACTGCTGATGCAGCAGTCTCCAGTGAAAAGGGGACCCATTCTGGGTCATGGCCATAAGTGGCCCTGTGTATGCAGTGATGTCTGGCAAAAAGTTGCCAATATAGTTTACAAGTCCAACAAATTGTTGGATATCATTATATGTGCATGGAGTACGCCACTCTCGAATTTGGTCAAGCTTATCCATGTCTGGGTGAATACCCTTCTCGTCAATGATGTGACCAAGACAATCTATACTCGTTGCATACAACTTGCACTTCTTCCATTTGAGATAGAGGCTAGCCTTACGTAGTTGTTCAAATACGACTTGTAGGTGCTGCTCATGCTCCTCAATGGAGTCAGAAAAAATGAATATATTGTCTAAATAGACATGCATAAACTTCCCGATTACATCTCGGAAGATTGAGGTCATCAACCTCTGAAATGTTGCTGGTGCATTACAATCACCAATCTGCATGATGTTACTCACAAATGTCCCCATCAGGGACGAGAACAGCGTCTTCGGTATATCCTCTTTGTGTATGCAAACCTGTTTGTATGCGTCTGTGAGGTCGATTTTTGACCTATACTTTGCTGTCGCGACATCTTCTCGTATTACTTCCTGATCTGGAAGAGGTGTCACATCCTTGACTGTATTATCATTGCGCTGTCGCGCATCCAATGCAGTCCTTAACGTTCCATCCTTCTTGGGAATACAAAGTAATGGTGCAGCTTGCACCGCCGGTCGTGGTTCCCACCACTTTGCATTTATGTATCTATTCGTCTTTTCACGAAGTTGATCCTGTAGTGCTCGCGGGCAGCGAGGCAAATGATATTTGTACTGCTTGTTATTGTCAATGAGGTTAATCTCATGATTAACCTCCCACCATGGAGGGAGCTCTTCCTTCATTCCATTGACAATATCAGCAAACTCCTGTTGCCATTGCTGGCGCAATCGAGGGATATCCTTCTCTGTAAGGCTCACAGCCTTACCTTTTCCTTTTGCTATGCATGCTATACGCAGTTGAACCTTTGGTTCAAATTGCTCCTGTAAGGCACGTACATGCTCTCTGTGAGATCTCCCAGATTCAACCTTACAACCGGTTGTTTCCTTGTTGTAATTGCCGATGACTGCACGCTTCTTGCTTTCAGCGAGAGTCCATCAAATACAATATCCAATGTTTCAGAAATCTTGTCCTCTCATGCGTGACAGTACACTTCTCCCATCTGGGTCACCTGCACCCTTCCCATAGTCTGTGTCACCATTGATGCCACCAACTCATTCCACTCCCATGGCATTTGTGGATCATACGCCCATTGCACTACTGGCTGAGGCACTGGTTGATCCTTTAGCAACCTTGTGCTTCCCACAGTTCCCATCATACTGTATACCTCATCCTTGACGAGGTCCTCAACCTTCACTCAAGAGCTAGTCAGCTGACATTCCAGCGACTCCACCACGTGTTTACCACACTCATTCTTGCACTGTACGGCCTGTTTAGGCTTTCCATTGATACACCCAGTCACATCTGGGTGCTTCCCCTTCTCCAGAGTTCCTTGAAACTCTTCTTCCAACATTAGTATAGCTGGCGACTCTGCCAGCAGGCTTCTCAGTGGGACCAGTTTGTCCTCCACCTCCTGTACAGTTGCTCTCTTGCGACCATCTAGTTAGTTGCGTTCATTACACCACTTTTCAGTTGCGCGATAGCGCCTCAGATGACCATCTGTGTCGTTCAACACGACTTTTTCCACCTTCAAAGGCGTACCATTTACAACAACCATGTCGTTCACGAAGTCCAAGGACACCTTGTTCCTACACATAAACGGCGTACCGATGATCATGTCGTAGCGATCAAAATTTGCTATGTCTACATATTCCTTGGTCAACGCCCCTGACATCTTTATTCTAACTTCAGCGCCGAACTGCACCATAGTGCGACTCCCTACAGTCCCCAGCTGGAGCATCAATGGCTCCTCCAGTTCATGAATGCAAATTGCGTTGACGTGAGCAAACTGGGGCATAATGGCCATTCTTTCTGGCCGTGGGGTGGGCTGTTGCCTCACTTGTGGCTCTGCTGGTAATCCACCAGCCTGCCGGCCACTATCATGATGATTATTATTGTCTCAATCATCATTTCTATGATCACGCCCTCCACTGTCGTTATTGCAATGAGTTGGCTCCCTCCACTCATAGTGGTCACTACTATTATCACTACCACCCAGATCTCTGTCCGGTTCAGCAGTTTGAGCCGTGAATTGTCACCGCATGTCATTGACAGGTGTTACACCCTCACGCCCTTCAAAGGCTACCCCCTGGTTGTCAATCAACGACTTACCATGATCACGCAAGTCCTGGTTGCGTATCCTCTGGTAATTGACATGTTCATTGCAGTTGTCCACTAGGTGGACACGTCACACTACGTGTCGTAGTCGTGTTTGCTCCTCAAGAATGTGGACTTTGTCCACCTCTTCTTTGATAGTAACTTGCTTTCGAGGTGTCTTAACCTCCTGCACTGCAAGTAGTGCTTCTGGCTCTGCTGGAGTCGTCATCACAGTCTCTACCTCGGACAATGCCTGCTGAGGCACTCCGCTGACAATGCGTTGATGGTTTGCAGCGTTCTGACGCCTAACATAGTCTTGCTGCGACTCATTGGCCTGACAAGGCGCATTAAGCAACTCCATCGTGTCAGCGATTAATGGCGCTCATTGGCACACACTCATGTTGCATTCCACTGAGTCAGCCAGAGTGGCCGTTGAGACTGCGGACCCTCGCGCCGCTCTGCACTTAAGGTATTCAACCACTTCGAGTTCGAAGATACACACAAATAATTCAATATATTCAGTCAAATCTGCACAGGATACATCATGGCTCCTAGCAGCCAGCAACTGTAAGTGCTTTACTACATAAAGCTGCAGACACTTTCACGTCGATTCCTTTGCGACCAACGGATATCAGTCCAACACCAGCTGTAACTGGATAGACAAGATTGAATGCGACCTTTTGCTCTCCTCATCATCTGAGGATTCCAGTTCAGACTCTAAGTCCATAACTCACCTGAGGCCTTCATGCCTCACTTGCGGCTGTTTGCCAGCCCTTTTGTGCAACTCTGGAAGTCCAGGTGCTGGCGACGCCTCTTCCAACCTCACGACCTCGTCATCTTCCCTACTGACTACTATCACTGGTCCTTGCTTCTGTCCTTGTGTCATCAACGACAACGGTCCTGATTCAGTGGCAGTATCTGCCACATACTCCAAATGTCGTTCCGTAGGTGCAGTCCGGAATAGGGTACTATGTGCAAATGTGCTGCCTTGTACCATCTCTGAGTACTGGGTAAGGTCCGGTTGACCCTCGGACTGAGCTAATGAGCTCTCGGGCAATACCGGATACATCAATGAAGGCATTTGGCTCACTGGCAGCGACACTCCTGAGACCGCAGATCTCTCTCCTGGTTTACCACCAGGTCATACAATAGACATCATCCATGATATGGATAGCCCACCAGGCATTCCAAAGCTTGCGCTGACATCGTGAGGAATCTTTTTGTCCCGCTTTGGCAGAGGTTGGTATGCTGATGCAGATTGCGTTTTCACAGCTTGACGCACAGGTAGGTCACCTGTGTCTGCAGCTGGAAACGGAGGATATGGATTAAGAGAACCAGTCATGGAAGCACATTTTTGACGTGATGCTAACAGAAAATCAAGAGGTTTTAATGAGAGTTGCCTAGTCGGTAACAAGCCTAGAGTCTAAAGCCGATAGCAGAAGATTTAAAAAAATGTAACCTGAGGTTACGAGCTAGAACTATCTTGTGTGCCCCACACAGTGCTAAATCAGACCACAGTATCGGATTTGACTAGAACTAGAGTGGATACAAGATGTTGAGCTTATGTAATACTCTACTGAATGATTATAGTGTCATTGACGCTGGTAACAAGTGTGAGTCCATTACAACCAGTCAGTTGCTGGTTCCCCTATTCCTCCAGATGTTTCTGATTGATACTTCCCCATTTTTATCCCTCCATGCTTCTTTTCCTTTTCCCTTTCAGTCATGTCAAATCAGGTATTGTCAGATCTGATCTTGATCAAGATCATTACAATTTGATGCCATTTCATCACTTCTGCCAGCTCCTATGCTTCTCCTCTCCATTACAGTGGTTGAACTATTATTGAGTTGATAGTTTGAACTGGTCTCTGCCCATTGTTCTGTATTTCTCTGTGTCTTCATTGAGGTGTTTTTGGAGATATAAATTATTGAGACTGCTACCAGGAGGCTTACAGTTTTCAGCCTATAAGTAAATTCAAGAAGATAAGTAAAGAGGAGAAATGCTTAGTAGGTCATCATAGCAATAAAACCCCTTACCAGCATGGCCTAATAGCAATTACCATGCCAGTCTAGAAGCATGAACTATAGTCTGTAAATGATAAGTGGATACATATAAGAAGTTTAGCATATAAAGAAATAAATGCTAGAAATTGCCTTTGTCCAACAGATGGTAGTGGGACCAGGTGCCCATCATCAAATATTGCTGTCCCAGTAAGCACACTAAAATCAAGTCAGCCTTCTCCAATTGGCTATCACCCCTGGCAGGGTTAGTACTTCTTGAGAAAGATTCCTTCCATGCTGTTGCTAATCACAGGCTGTACTTAGCCTATAAATTGTCTATTCATCATCAGGCACTCTCATCAACTTTTGCTATAGCCACTTTGTTCAGTAATGTGTGGACTCCTCATTGTGATTGTCTTTATATCACAATAGACCCTTCTGCCTTTTTGGACTGTGCTAGGTTGTTTTTTCACCACTACTCCATAAAAGGGGTCCCTGTGCTTGCTGTAGGGGTCTTTGAATTAAGCCATTGCTATCGATTGTTGCATACTGCCTGTGAGATTTGGGAGGACTCATGCCTCCTGAAGTGGTTGGATCACAAGTCATCCTGAAGCCAGGCTTATCACATTAGTTCCATTCCCAGATTTTTCTTCTCATCTCTTAGCTTACCTTTTTTAGGGTATCAAATCCACAGATTTGGTGGAGCATCTCCAACAACTCCTTGATGAAAGTTACTACCTTGTTTGTTTTCTCCTTATCTTCTGTCTTTCTTCTACTGACCATAGCCTTCTTAGTCACCTTGCAAGTATAATGGCACCCATATTTTTGGAGGCCCTTTTGACTGCCTGTTTCACTATTTCCCTCATCATCTTGCTTTGCTGCCCTCCTCTTGAGATGCCAGCCTCTTCTCCATGTGTCTTTTTCCATGTTGCTTAGATAAGACAACTCCATCATCTTTGAAGCACCACTAATTTGACAGTTCTCAGTTGTTTGTAGTATTTTCTGTAGCTGTGTTAGCATGTTAGCATTTCACATAATCACACCACAATCAACAACGTCACTGCCTTCTCCCTCTCTTCACATCATGCACCACTGTCTTTCCCCCATTGTCCATTCCTCTCACTCATAATCCTGATACAATACCGTTGCATTGTCATCTCAAGTATATATACAACCATGCTTGGCCTCAGTCAATTGTATTGAACTGAGGGTGAGTCCGAACCACGTATTTTACACTATGATACGCTGACATAACTACTGTAGACAAAGTCACTTACCGTCTGTCAGGTAGTTATAAATTAGTCAATTGTATTGAACTGAGGACAAAGTCACTTACCGTCTGTCAGGTCTACAAGTATAGGATTGTCGGGTTCTAACAAGCTGTATTACCAATTTCAAAATACATTATTTGTCATTGTTTCCACATGAACTGTTAGTACATGCTTCAATTCTCTAGACCTTGCGACTCTGCATGGACTCCATTTGAGTATATAAACTTCATCATTGGTATGTAGCATCACCAACCAGTAAGTGTCATGAACACTCACTTCTTTTTACTAGACATCTCTGAGCCTCCTTGCCCCCTTATCTTCAACCACTTGGAAGACTTCTTCCAGTGCATCTCTAATCATAGTTGGCACAACCACAATCAAGACATCCTCCTCCATCAATGCTATCTTTTCTTTACACATCTGTCTCTCAATTAGGAGCTGGTAATAGCAACGCTGCCTGATTCCATAGGCTATGTTTCATATACTTCATCACTGTTGCTGATGCCTGCTGCACTAGCCTCCTGTTCAAGAGACCATGCTCTCTTTAGAACAGCTTTTGACTAAGACCTTCCATGTTGTAAGTCTTCACTCCTTTGCTAATTTCATCTGCCACTAATTCTCCCTTCAGACTTTGACCACTCTTCCCCTTCCACAACTGGTCCTGGATGAGTGCCAGATTGTACAGCACTATACTGGCAATGCTAGCTCTCCCTTGTCTCCCCCTTCAGACTATCCCACAGTTTTTGGTCCTCCTCACCCCCATACTGCTGACATCCACTACACACTTGGTCATGTATTATTTACAACTGCTAGAGAGTAGCATAGTCTTTCTCTTTGTTGTAGTATTGCTTGGTTTGAGGCATTGGCCTCTTTTTACCTCTTCCTTTCTTTTTTCTCTATTTTATTGTAGTTTGTAGTATTTTTGTTGCAATATATCTCTCATCAGTGGTCCATATTTCCAGGTACTACAGTTTAGTGCCATAAGCTGATTGCTTGAGTGTGGAATTTATTTGTTGTTTCTTCTATCTTGGAGTTATGCATCAATACTAGCATGCCTGTAGTGAAGTTGTAGTCTTGTATTGTAGTGCTATGTTTCATTTCAAATTAAAGAGCTGCCTGTTGCCTAGCTTGAAAGACTGTTTTACATAAGCACATGAGGTCCTTCATGCATCATTGTAGGTCTATAATGCATTTTGCTATCATATCAGTAGTCAATAGAATAGAGTTTGGTGGTGGCTGCAGATAGGTTGCCTCAATAATATCTACTAGTAACAATGGGTGTATCCCTGTAGCTGTATTACAAGGAGAACAACTCATTCATTTATGCACCATAACCTGTTTCAACTAGAATACTGAATATGTTGCTTCACTCCAGCAACTCTCCTCTCCATCTACCACCTGAAACAATGCTTGCCTAATGTCAAAATGCAGTCATTCTACAATGCCATTAGCATGTTTGTTATAATCTGATACCTGTATATGATGTATATTATATCTCTTTGCCAAATAAGTTAGTGCTTTGACAATCAGTGGTCTGTTATCTGTAACAATCTCCTATAATGCTCCCCATCAGCATATCATGTCCTCAAATAGCCACTTAGCTATAGCATTGGTATTCTCTCTTTGTAGCATGCAAAACTCTGGTAAATGAACAAGCAAACACCTCCCATGAATAATATACTTGTAACGTCCTGACTTTGGCATATGCATTGTATCCACATAAATCTTTCCAAACAAAGGTGCCAATGTTGCTACTGCTGGTGGTATCAGAACTTGTCTTGTCTGCTGCACTTGGCATAAATGACAAGTGCAAATATATCACACTATGTCAGCCCTAACATAAGGCCCATAGGTCCAAATTTCTGAGCACTACAATTTAGCACCCTTAGTTGATTGCCTGAGAACTTCAGTATAGCACAGATCCATCCAACTCACAAAGAACATAAGTGCCTCCTCTATTCTAAGAGATCACAATCAATGATTCTAGGTATTGAGGGTACATCTTTTTGTTGTGGGTTACTGCTATCTTGGAGTTACACATCAAAACTAGAGTATCCATAGCAAAGTTGTAGTCTCATTTCATAGCATTTTATTTTGTCTCAAATTGAAGGGCTGCCTGTCACCTAGCCTGAAAGACCATTTCATCTAAGCACGCAAGATTCTTCATATGCCATTGTAGGTCTATAGCACATCTTGCTATTATATCAGTAGTCAATAGAACAGAGTTAACTCTTTCCAACCAAAACACTAAATATGTTGCTTCACTTCAGCAACTCTCATATCCATCTACTGCCTTAAATAATGCTTGTCTAACATCAAAATGTGGTTGCTTTATAATGCCATTAGCACATTTGTTATAACTAGATACCCATATGTGATGTATGTTGTATTTCTTCACAAGATAATTTAGCACTTTGACAATTGGTGGTCTGTTATCCATAACAATCTCCTGTAATGCTCCCCATTAACATATCATGTCTTCAAATAGCCACTTAGCTATAGCATTGGTATTTTCTCTTTGTAACATGCAAAAGTCCAGCCAATGAACCAGCAAACACCTCCTCTGAATAATATACTTGTAGCATCCTGACTTTGGCATATGCATCATATCCATGTAAATCTTCCCAAATAATGGCACCAGAGTTGCTATTGTTAAAGGTATCAAAACTTGTCTTGTCTGCTGCACTTGACATAAATAACAAGTGCAAATGTACCATGCTATGTTAGCACTAACATGAGGCCACCAAAATTGTTCCAATAAACTTGCTCTTGTGGCATAAAGACCTCTATACCCCAAGTTATTATGCATAGCATACAAAATCCTGATTCATTTATCTAGCATGACTACTAACTTGTGGGCTCTGTTCCAATGTTGTTACCAAAGTCATCCTTTATTGAGGAAGAAAGTAGTCACATATTGTATAAATGTAGTGTATTCTGTGTCACTAAGCACTAGTGGGCATTGCAAATCACCTAGCCATTTCCTAACTTGATCAACTTGCTGATCCTCCACCAGAGCCTTGGTGCTTCAGAGAATAGCTGTATATGGCAGATTCTGACTGTCTTCGCATAATGGTCTGGGTTCTTCTACTATCTTTGGCACATCAGAGACCTTAGCAATGTTATAGATATCCTCCATATAAAATGTGGGCATAACTTGATAAGGTTCAGGCTGATATGGCATGATAGAATGTAGCCAAATAGCTACTGACCGGTCCTTCTGAAGTAGCAGTCTTGATAGCTAAATAATATGCATAAAACTATGTAAATGATCGATCCAATCCTCAAATACGTCATTGTCACTATCATCTGGTGCCTCATCTCCTGGTTGCCTTGATCAATATGATAACTCATCTGGTTTGTGAAAAGTGCTCTTTACATGCTCAGCTTAGAATCACTACCACCCAGTGGTTCATACTCATAGATGGCAAGATATCCAGATTTTGTAACATGCCCTTGATGTAGCTAGCATGCATCAACTTCAACTATCAAATTCCTAACCTCAATAAGATACATGCAAAGTACTTGAAACACTCAAAATAATCCATACAACTTGAGTTTGGGCTGACTATAGCATGATTCTTGGTTGTTAAGGGTAATGAATCCAAAGCAATTATAATGTCTAATTTTGTGATTGTCGCTACTACATTGACATAGAAAAAACCTGATAGCAATGTAGGAAGTGTCGACAGTAAGTATAACAGGGTCTGACATAGTATAGTCAATAGGTACCAAGAGCTTCACTTTCTGTAGCACCTTTACTGAATTTTTTTGGCATTAATTTGATTGGGACCAAACTTGGACAGTACCTCTGACTAGGTTAAGCAAATTAGTGCATGAGCTTGTTGTGCAAAGTTATGTATAAACATCTGTAGGACGTCAACCATGCCTAGAAATGTGCATACTTTGAAAAGATTATGGCAAATGCTCTACTTCTCAAGAAGTGCTAGTTGGCTTGCTTCTGAAATTCTGCCCTTGGGCATGCAAATATGTCTCAAAATTTTAACTTGCAGTGCATAAAAAACTAATTTGTGTCTTGAGAATGTACTGCTGCAATACTTCATCTGCTGGAGTACTTGTTTTAGCAATTGGAAGAATTTCCATAGCGCTATTTAGATATTTGGATTTTCCAGGTGCATTGTGGGTTTGCCATTAATTAAGTGCCAATCATTCAGTCCCTTGATTCCAATGTTGTCTATGAAGCTTAGCACATTGTGAGGAATTTCAGGCTGTAATATAAATGTAATATCATTATAGAATATTGGCACTGAATCAGTCCATCCTATGGGTAGCATAACCAGTTGTAGCACTCTGAATGGCATCTGGAACATTGTTAGATCTCTTGAAGATGGGTGAATTAAGCACTTGTCATAGCCAATGTATAAATCCAGAGTAGCACCACAAATACATCTTACAAAAGATTCAGCAATGTGATCTGGAAATGACAGTACCTCTGAATGGCAAATAGTAACTTTATTTAGTGGTTTCAAGCTGTGAACAATATGTAGCTTCCCATCTTTCTTTAGTATGCAAAACCACCAGGAGCAATAGGCTGAGTTCAACAGCTCATAGATGCCTGCCACTATCTTGGAGTGAATGATTTGGCAAACTTTAGCTTCTATGCCTGGCAGTATAGGTCAGCTATGTTCTGTTCATGGGACATGTGGTATAGTCAGAATAACTACTGGCAAAAAGAAATCGGTTTGTAGCTTGCCTTGCTCTGAGTCATCTCAGACAAATGCTTCATTGTGTTTTTACATAATATCATTGAGTATGTCTAACTCTGCTGTTGTTAAGAATCCAATATCATGTGCACGATGGAATAGCATTTGTTGTTCCATTGTAAATTGTCTTGTAGGCTCAAACATAGGTGGATTCAGGTCAAGTTTGAGTAATGTTACTAGCGGATTGCCTATAATGTGTTGTTTAATATGAAATTCTTCCAACACTAAACTTGTGACTGGTTTCATCTTTAGCACTATGGTTTTGTATGGGCTGGTCATTCATTAACTGCATTTAACTGTAGTATCTTGTGAATAAGCATCTGATGAGGAGTCATTTTCATTTTCACAGCAGTTGTACTTGCTATGTTGTCAGATTGTCCAGATTCATCCTTGGAAGGTTTTCTGATTCACATAAGTTGGAATGTTAGCACCTGAAGGTAAGACTATTTTCCCATCAGCACCACATCTAACCCTTCCTTGGTATATGTATTGTTCCAGTGTAGTAGTGTAATGCAGTGACCTCACATTATAGTATGTCTTGGCTCACCACAGAAGTGACATAATCCAGGAGCCATATTAATCCTTGGCACCATAAAACTCATAGAGATCAGTGTTTCCAATTTGCTCATGGCATTGGCTACTGCTGTATGGACTGCCTGTTTTAGGTTTTCTTTCTTAATGAATCTGCTATGTGTGCTAGAAGTTGGCAAGCCTTGTACTGGTGTTGTTCCTGCAGTATCTATGGCTGGTTGCTGGAGCAGGATTTTCATGTCCATTCCCTTTAATACTCAAGTACCTGCCTCAAAGACATCTTCAATATCATAGAGGTCGTCCAGATGATGCTAGAGTTTTAAAATCTCCAAGCGACATGCAATCCATATCCATAGCAATGTAGAAATGCCTTGTTGGAACAGATATTGTTCTTTGTTTCAGTACAGCTTCCTGTTGTTTAGTAGCCAATGTGCAATGCACTCAAAGTTGCGATAGTAAGTCAATAGTGTTTCCAATGTATAAATTCCTCTAGCAAATGTGTTTTGGACTAGTTTCTGTATTTCTATTACCATATATTGCATAGCCTCTTCTGCATCAGAGTATAAGTGAATGATGGCTATTTTCCATTTATTATAGGTATATGGCCTTGGCGCATTGCCGCTTGTCATACCTTGGAATTTCTTTATGCTAGTCCAAGATTCTGCTGTGTTGTATGGTACATATCTAGCACTATACTCCTTCATTTGCATAGAATTGGTAATGTTGCAGTCACGTAGCCAATACTCCAATTTCCAGAAATATTAGAAAAGTTCTCATGGTTTTGTTTCATCCCATTTTGGCAATGAGAAATGGTTTCTGGATGGCATATGCAAAATAGTTGCAGGTTCCATTGTTGTAGGTGTATTGACTGAAGTAGGGTTTGTTGTAATAGTATTAGGGTTGCTAAGCATTTCAGGCATTAGTTGTCTGAAGTAGCTTGGAGTCACTAGGTTCTGATCTTATTTCTTCTGTCATTCTTGCATTTTACTGTTTCTATTCTTTCAACACTACCTGTTGGTACTATTCTCAGTCTTTGAGATGCTCTGGTTCTTCAGCTACTATTCAGACAAGTGTAGGCCCTTTAGCACTGCTTCCAGACCACTTACATAAGCAAGAGTTTTCTTGTCTTGTTTGTATATTTGTTTATTTAGGAAATTTTTGAGTTTTTAAGGTTTTGTTATACTATATAGTTGTTTCCCATGCTTCAAAGGCCTCAGAAGCATCCAACCTGGCATAGAAAATTCCTAGACTTGTTTTCTTTGGATCTTCCTCTGCCAGGTGAGTAGTTATTATAATATTGTCAATATATCTTCTAATACACTTTGGATCTCCCTCTGCCAGCTGTGTGACTAAGCCATAGTCTCCAGAGATTGCTCTTATACTGACTGAGTTGAGTGATTCAGCACATGGGCTCAATGTATGAAGTTATAAATAAACATCTATTGATGGGCTTCTGCTTGGATTGAGCGCTGATAGGCTTCTACTCAGACTGAGGAGTCAAGGAACATTATAGGCCAACCAACACTTGACACACTGGAAACTCTAGTGACCAGTTTGGGTACAGAGCAGCCCTAGCTCTGTCGCTCTATTGCAGAACTTATCCATTTACTCTAATTATTAGTTACCAGGCCTTCAGCACACTCCATTCACCTATGTCAAGGACAAAGGAGGCTCAGAATGTATAGCGCTAACACAATGGTAGGAGGGGACTCTAACTAAACTCTGATCACTTCTAGAAGGAGTCAGCAGTAGGCACTTCAATTAGAAGTCTAAAGGGATCAATGATGATGGCACAGGATATATTTAAAACCCAACATCTGGACCTGTCAGGATCTAATACAATGAGTAGCGCTGACATTAGCACTCATGGCATCTGTTGAGGAATTTCTGACAATATCCCAGAAACAGCCTGGCCAATCAGAGTTATATCAAAAGTGAGCAGACCCATATAATTCTAAGGCAATTTAGAGCCGCTGTTGGTCACCGTGGGTCAGTAAGCAACAAAGTGGATGCTGTTTGTTAAGTAAAAGAAAAATGTTGTAACACAATGTGCCCATAGTGGCACCATAGATATTGCTAATGCTGAAATGAATCTAGCGTTAATGACGCCCAAATCAAGCTGGATGCTGCATGGACTATCACTAGTACAGCTACTTAGCCAATATAGCTTTGGGCATGCTAAGTGTGTGAGAGAGTCCCAGACAGGTCCCAGAGAACACATGGTAGGCAAGAGGTTGGTGGCAAGAAAAGTAGGTGATTGGAGGCACTTGCATAAGGCTCCAAAATGTGGCTACAGAATGCTAAGAGTTGCTAAGGGAAAGCACTAAGAGCATGGGAAAGTCACTAAGGAGGGCACTAAGAGGTGTGGGAAAAGGTTGCTAAGAGGCACTAAGTGTTAGCACCTAGAAGGTGATAATAAAAGAATGAGATTGCTTAGCAGATCTAAGCACAAAAGCCAAGCCGTAGTTGCAAGGCGTTAGAGAGAGAGAGATAGAAAACTAGAGCAGAGTCTTCTTGCTTGACACGGTCAACAAAAGGTAGTCTGTTGCATATGGTGACCAAAATGTTGGGATATGATCTCTACTGCCAAATTGATTCCCTCTACTACTCTACTACTAACAAAAAGTAGGTATTTATAGTAAAGAAAGTTAGCCGATGCTAAGAGGTTAAGCGCTGCTAGAGGGTGGTGAACTAATAGAAATGTAAGTAAATGTGGTGAATTGAATTGTATAGTAAAAAGGTCCATAATGATGCTGTTACAGAAATACTTCATCATTCTATCCTGTGAGTGCTGCCACTGGCTAAGAGCATTATTCCAGATTGACTGATGCCAAGTGTAAACATATAGCCTTGGAGTGCAAGTGGCAAGGTACGGCAAAGTGTCAATAGTGGTGCAAGGAATAAGTGGTGCCATAAAAAGTGGTCTGAGAGTAATTAAAGTCTGTAGCTGTGAGTTATTAGTGTAAAAATATGAGAAAAATAGCACTGGAAGTGCTAGAGCATGACACTTCTGGTGGTACTAGTGGGCCAATATTAGGTGTGGGTATTGGTGCTATATGTAGCCAGCCACAATGCAGGCTCATCAGTGTCAAACTCTGAACAATGGCTTGCGCTAGAGAAGGCTAAAGCTGAATAGTGCTTGGAAATGAGAGATCCAAATGTGCTCTGTTCTTTCCTTGCTATTTAAAAAGTTCATAGCTAGCTTTTATACTATATGCTACCGCAGTTTAAGAAAAAGTCCATATGGAGCGCTAGACTTTAGCACCTCATCTTCTGATCATAGCTAATGGTGACCTGTCAATGGCAACTGCCAGCACATGGATAATGGCAACCAATGGGGTAACAGCCCATTGGCCATGGCTACTGCAAGATAATAGTAACATTGAAGGTATCTGCTCCCTTTCTGAGTATAATTTTGATTGGCCAGGATGGCCCAGGCTATAGTCAGAAAAACTTAGACAGACGCCGTAAGTCAACAGTGCTAATGCCAGCGCTACTTATTTCTTCAATTTCCCATAAGTCTGAGTGTCAAGCTTTTACACTTTCTGCTAGTGTTGTCCTAGCAGGTGTCAGCACCTAATGATATCCTTTTTGGGTGCTTAGTCAGGCGTAGGTTGAGATTTACCTCCTGTAGCTGCACCAATAGTGTCTCCTCATAGCGTCTAGATTTCTAGATGGTCGTGTGGGTGTCAGCTGGTAGGGTATATGTGGTGTTTTGGGTGCCTGTTCCTTCGTCATAGACCAGTCAGAGGCCAGTAGCTTAGCTTTTCTGTAGCCCTGTAATGCCTCTTGATGCGCTCAATCTGAGCAGAAGCCCATCAGCGCTGTCAGTTGGTAGCCTCCTGTAGGTTTGTCTGGCACTCTGTAATTTTGATTGTTTGGCAGTGCATAGTTACCAGGTAGTTCTGAGTAGGGATGGAGGGGTGGTTCAGTAGCCATTGTCTTGTCTGCTGCAAGGATGTTGTTTTTGGCACTAGGCGCTGGAGATTTACTAGCATCAGCTGGCATGCTAGTGGGCTTATAATTTTTCAATGGCTGCTTTCCCTTCCTAATCTCCATGCCATTGAATACCTGATTCTTTAGCAACTTTAATTCTCACTCCAACGTTTTGATGTGTTCTTCCCATATAAAGGCTGGTCATTTGTTAACCACATTCAACTGCAGTATCTCATGAATAAGTGCTTGCTGAGGAGTCATCTCTGCTTTCACTGACATTGTACTCACTAAGCTATCAGTTGCTAAGTTGCCTGGATTCCATCTATGCCATTTGTTAATATATCCTTAGAAGGTCTTTTGATCCACATAAGTCAGAATGTTAGCACCTGAAAGTAAGACTATTTTCCCATCAGCACCACATCTAACTCTTTCTTGGCATATATATTGTTTCAGGGCATTGTAGCAACCTCACATCATCATATGTCCTGGTTTATCACAGAAGTGACATAATCCAGAAGCCATATCAGTCTTTGGCACCATAAAACTCATAGCTATCAGTGTTTCCAATTTGCTCATGGTGTTGGCTACTGCCATATGGACTGCCTATTCCAGATCCTCCTTCTTAATAAATCTGCTAGGTGCACTAGGGGTTGGTGAGCCTTGTACTGGTGTTGTTCCTGCATTATCCATGGCTGGTTGCTGGAGTGAGATCCCAGTGTCCATCCCCTTGAATACTCAAGTACCTGCCTCAAAGATATCTTTGATGTCATAGGGGTCCTCTGAGTGATGCTGGGGTTTTAGAATCTCCAAGTGATGTGCAATTTGTGTCCATAGCAATATAGGGATGCCTTGTTGAAATAAGTGTTGTTCCTTATTTCAGTCTAGCTTTCCGTTGTTTAGTAGCCAACATGCTATGTGCTGAAAATCACAATAATAAGTCAATAGCATCTCTAATGTATAAATTCCCATAGTGAACATGTCCTGAACTAGTTTTTGTATTTCCATTACTGTATATTGTGTAGCCTCTTCCACACCAGGATATAAGCAAATGATGGCCATTTTCCATTTCTTGTAGGTGTACGGCTTTGATGCATTGCCACTTATTGTACTTGGAATTCCTTTAGGCTGGTCCAACATTCTGCTGTGTCATATAATACATATCTAGCAGCATACTCCTTCATTTTCATGGGATTGGTAATGTTGCAGTTGTGTAGCCAATATTTCAATTTCTGAAAATACTGGGAAAGTTCTTGCAGTTTTGTTTCGTCTCATTTTGGCAATGAGAAATGGTTTCTGGGTAGCATATACAAAATAGTCGCAGGTTCTATTGTTGTAGGCATATTGCTGAAGCAGAGTTTGTTGTAATAGTGTTAGGGTTGCTAAGAGTTTCTGGCATTGTTGTCATAGTTGTCTGAAGTAGCTTGGAGTCACTAGGTTCTGATGAAGGTGATCTGGATACTTCTCCAAAGAGGTTAACAGCCCTAGGATTTTCACCAGCAATATATTTGAATGGTCATGAGAAAGAGAAAAAATCCTTGGCTAGGCTGTTGGATGCTGCTTCTAGCTCTTATCTAGTGTCTGCCTTGGTAGTGCTCCTGGTAAATGAGGTGACTCAGTAGTAACAAATTCTTCAGCACTCTTCAATGGGAGGTAGTGCTGTTGCTGGGCTTGAGTTTCTGGCAAGATTCTGCCTTCTAATACTAACCCTTGTGGTGGGTTCCAAAATGATGACATCAACTCTGGTTGGGTGCACTGTTTGCTACATCTCAAGATGTTGTCTCCAGTGCTTGGCATAAGGGTGCAAGAGTTGGGGCAGGGGTCCCAGTGTGCTTGAGTAAGATAGCTAGGTCAATGCACTAGAATTTAGCACTTTGGATGCTACCTAGCAAGGCAGTGAGTGGTGAAGCTGATGCTGGCATAAAATAAAAGAAAATATCATAATGCAATGTGCCTGTAGTGGCACTGTAAATAACACTAATGCTGAGACAAATCTAGCATCAAGCTCAAACAAGAGCTTGATCTAGAAAAGGCTAATGCCAAGTAGCACTTGGGAATGAGAGATCTAATTCTTCTCTCTTGCTATTTACAAAGTTTGTAGCTAGCTTTTATACTATATGCTACCATGACTCAAGAAAAAGTCCATGTGGAGTGCTAGAATTTAGCACCTCATCTTCTGATTGCAGCTAACGGTGACTTATCAATGTCAACCAACAGTGTAACAGCCCAGTGGCCATGGCTACTGCAAGATAATAGTAAAAATTAAAGTGTCTGCTCACTTTCTGAGTACAATTCTGATTGGCCAGGATGGCCTGGGCTATAGTCAGAAAAATCTAGACAGACACCATAAGTCAATGGCACTAATGCTGGCACTACTTATCTTCTCAATTTTCCATAAGTCTGGGTGTCAAGATTTTACAGTTTCTGATGGCATTGTCCTGACAGGTGTCAGCACCTAATTATATCCCTTTTTTGGCATTTAGTCAGGCATAGATTGAGGTTTACCTCTCATAGCTGTGCCAATATTGTCTCCTCATAGCTCCTAAATTTCTGAGTATCATGTGTGTGTATTGTCTAGTAGGTATGTGGAGTGGTTGAATGTCTGTTTCATCACTATAGGCTAGTCAGGGACCAATGGCTTAGGTTTTCTGTAGCCCTGTAATGTCCCTTGATGTGCTCAATCTGAGCAGAAGCCCATCAACAGTCATGCTTAGGCATATGCATCCTTATGCTGCTATTCTTTGAATGGGGGGTTCAGAGCTCCTCACCAACTTGTTGTCCTTGCAGAGTCAGTGGTCTGAATGATGCTATCTTCTTCCTGCTTGATGCTCAGGTCCTCTATTTTTCCTTTCAGGTAGTCTAGCAGGCCATGTTCTTGGGTAGCTTCAGTAATCATCATTTTGAACAAGGTCCATTTCAACCTGTCAAATTTTTCTTCTGCAGATAGCAGAAACAGTATTGGGTTTCACATAGAGTCTAGATCAATTCAGTGTGTCTGGGTAAAATTTCCTGTGAGTTATTATTGTACTGAGTGGCAATGGGGCCCATAACCTGTTTGCACAATATACTTAGTTGATAGGCAAACAACTGAGATACTTGCTCTTCTGTTTCTGATCTGAACCCAATGAACTGTATAGTTTTTCCATCTCTCCACTATTCCCCTCTGCTGTACATAACTCACATGGGCATGTGTTTCTGCTGCATTGCATACCACAACAGCTGTACTCCAACACATATACATCTTGCTATTGGATTCAGATTTTTCTTTGATAGGACATTCTTATCCTTGATCTTGATCTTGTTTTTTTTTTCTTGAGCCCTTGATATTGATTCTTGATCACACATCTCTACACCCCCCCTTTTCCCCATGCCTCATTTGTGTTTTCTGTGCTGTGGCCATGCTCCTGTCTCTATTCTCCCTTGTCTTATGTCTTCTTACATGTTATGTGTTATGCCCCCACCTTCTCCTCACACTTGCCACATCCACACCCCACCCACCTACATGCATACACACATGCTTGACTTCATATATGATATCCCATTGTGAATATATGTAATAAGACCTATCCTTTTGTTGTTTTTTTCTTGTGTAGTTGGTTGGTTGGTTTGAGTGGTGTGGTTTAAGTTGAGTTGGTTTGCATGCATGCATCAGTTGCTTAGACTTTTGGTTTTGTAGAGTTGGTCTGGTAGTTTGGAATTCATGGATGCAAAGAGAAGGTTAAGGCAAGAAAAATGGAAAATGTTGTTAAGTAAGTATATGGTGCATGTAGTGAAACATGAAACTTGGAACATGGTCAATTTTGATGTGATGTGATTTGATTTGGTTTGGAGGGTGGATGGGTGGATGTATGCATATGGACTTGGACTTTTTCTGGGTCTAGTGGTGGTTTTCTTAGAGTGGATTGTATGGCTCTTAAGGAAGAAATGAAATGAAATGAAAATCAAAGTCAGTAGCTGGGACCCCAGTTTAGAGTTTATTGTTGGTATGTACATGGTGCATGTGGTGAATTGAAATATGAAAAGTGCAGCTGAAATGGTGGTACTATCACACCCTATGTCCACTAGTTGCATTTTTGTTTTGTGAAATATATATTTCTTTTTTTTTAAAAAAAAAATAGAGAGGAGACCATTGAGCGTCTGGCCACGGTGTGGAGACCCTGGCTCACTTCGAAGCTAAGTCTTGAAGATACTAGAAAAAAGAGTGAAAATTCACTTTGGCAATTGGTGGAAAGGTCGGTATCGGGTGGATTCCTATAAATAGCTTCGGGCTCGGACCCGAGCTTGAAGGTCAGAGGTTGGGATGCTATGCCGCTTGCAGTGGTGTAGGCTCGGGCAAATTAAGAAACAAGTGAGGCGCTGATTCGAATGCCCGAATGCCGGTGCTGAAGAAATGAGATGACTGACAGCCGATGATGATTTTCGGGAACTGGCCATGCCTGTGCGGCGCCGTGTAAAAGGGGATAGTTGCATCACGTGTTTGTCTTTGTTGAGATCATGATGGTGTCGATGACGGCAATCAAAAAACTCCGTCCTCCACGGATAGGCTGCGCCGGCGTCCATATCTCCGTGTGTCTCGTGAACCCGGTCCCTTCCGGGGAGAGCGTGTGTGAGTCACTTGCGGCTGGAAGTGATAGTGATCTTTTCGGACCGTTGGTTACTAGGCTGTAGCTTATCGATCGACCACTGCATGATAGAGAAGAGAGTCAGTCGTGTCCCTGGATGATCATGCTCTTGAACAAAGGTGGATCATAATCCGCACTTGTTTGCCGTTTAAGTCAAGAAGAGGTTGATGGACATCGGTGTGTAGATAAAGTAGTAGTGGATATATAATTTAATACGGTTGTGAACCACTGAGGTATTCCGAGAATCCAAAACTGATTACATACCGATTCCTCCATACTTCCGAGTTCCATCCTTACCGCGTGGTAGGGCATAATAGTGTCGTCGTTGGCCGAAATTACCCTCAAAGCACTCACTCCATATCGTTCGTTCCAAATGTACTGTCCAGAAAAACTCGAATAAGTCTTGTTAGCAGTACAGACATATGGAAGAGGACGTGGGGACAATCGATGTATAATATGGTTATCTTATCTCAACATGAAGATGGTTGCTTTTTTAGGGTGTGGGAGCAAAGGCCCAAGCGTGAGGACATCTTTCTGTCACGAATCAATTCAAGGTGAGAAACCGCATACTTTCCTTTCCCTTGTTCAATCAAGTTCAAATACTCACCTCCCCATGCAGAATATCGACACAGATCTCAAACAACGCGGATTGAGAATGTTATCTCTGGGTATGCTCTTTTGACTACGAATCGCAATTACTGAACTTTATCGGAACGATGATATAGATGACGGTGGCGTACGTGGGCTGTCTGAGCTTATTATTCTCCAAGGAATCATGTCTAGTCTTATGCACCTGGAGGACGCTAAATCTCCGCCTAAGCCTTGTGATTATTTCGACATAATCGGTGGGGCTGGAACAGGAGGGTATGTGACAAAGCATCACTACACAGTAGAATATTCGATGATGGTGTATCAGAGTAATTGCGTTGATGCTTGGTCGACTCCGTATGCCTATCGACTTGGCTATTGAGAAGTATGTTTTGTTCAGCAAGGACGTTGATGCGAAATGAGCAGTTTATTATATGTAAAGTAGTTCAGAATGGAATCTGGACTAAACTTTGAGTATATTTTAAACTAACTCAATTCCACAGAGTACGTGGGGCAAGTGTTGACACGCGCGCGCACTTTGTAAAAGTGGTGTAATGATAATTTTTATTGATTTAAAATTTGAATGTTGAATTAGATTCACACTCGAAATTGTGGGACAAATAGTATTACTACTAAACCCGAAGTCAAACTAATTAGCTCGTAGGCCTAAGACGTCCACTCCCTGGGGACTCCGAGCCGTGGCAAGTAGCTTGCTTGCCCGACTCCCCCATTTCCGTCCTCCTTTTATATCCTTTTCTCCTGCGCACGGGCCAACGCCCATTCGCGTGGTAACGAGCTCATTCGTGGTGTTTGGTATGTTCGGCGACTCGGCGTGGCCGTTACCGGGGCTGGGCACCGGTTGGTCGCGTTTCCGACGCCTGTCCTAAGGCTAATCTTTTTCCCGTCGATCCCCTGGCTATTCCTTCTTCCTTCTTCCCTCTATGCTTCCCAAATCGTCTTCTTGGCTGGCCTTTGGACTCGAACTCGTGACGGTTCGTGGAGCTGCGTGGTGGGTGGTAAAGAGCGGCGGACGAGTTTGCGCAATGTTTTTGGGAGCGGGATGACAGATTGATCACGGATTGCCGGGATGACATCAGCTTCTCGGGATCAAGATCTTCGGAGCTCTTGCCGAGATTTCGTCCCTGCCGAACACTGCCACCGCTCGGTACTTGCCGCTTCATCAAATTGTGATCGTTGCTTCTGCGCACACGTTTACTGCTCTGGTGACTGGTGGACCGTCTTCTTTGTATGGGTCGGGGTTGGTTCTTTTTGGTGAGCTGTCCCGAGTCTACAGTTTTCAACTCTCTAACGCTTACGGTTTTCAGCGTATTTTTAGGGTATATGGAACATTTGGCTCTTATTGTCTGCCTTGACTGAGGCAGACGTATCAACGTCTACTCTGATGTCAAGAAATGGAGCCTTCGGGGTGAGAAGTTCAAGGCAACTGTCTTTGAATCTGGCATGAGAAGCATCTTACAATCTGCTGGATTTCCGGAGGATGCCTTGATTAGAGAGGATAATCCTGTCTGCAGAAGGTACAGTCTTTTGCATGGTCTGCTTCTCAGCTGACACTCTGATCGCCTCAAAGCTTTGTCGTGGCTCTTCCTTCTGTCCATGTCACACCTCGGATCTTCAGAACATATGAGGTAAAAGCCAATCAAGGCTATGATTGTACAGTGGTGCAAGCTGCTCGGGCCACCACTGCTACTCCTGACTTTTTCAAACAAGTGTCTATCACTTCTGGTAAAGTCCCTGAAACCTTTATAGGTGCAGGTTTAGGCTATAGCAACCCAACCAACCTTCTTGTTAAAGAGGCTTGCATGGTTTTTGGTCTTTCTCAACCAGTTGCATGTTTGGTCAGTATAGGAGCAGGACATTCTGGTCATGTTTCCTGGAAGCCCACCAATATTATTGGCCAAAAAATGACAGGACTTCTTCATCAAATAGCCACTGATTGTGAAGTGCTAGCTGAGAGCTTTGCAGAGTTTTCTATGCAAATTCCTGGTCTGTTCTACAGATTTAATGTTGATCAAGGGCTGCAAAAGATGGGTCTGGATGAATGGAATAGACAGGGAGAAATTAAAACACATACTTTGTCCTATTTGGTGAAGGCCAAAGTCACACAGGAATTGGATAGTCTTACAAAGACTTTATATAGTTGTCCTAAAAAGACTATTCTTGAGGCATTTCGTAAGTTACTCAGCTTAATTGACTGTACTATTTGCTGACATTGATGAGGAGGTGGAACCATTGCTACAAGTCCTCCTAATAAACAAACACCTTGTTATCCACCTATCTCTCCACTTCTTCCTATTATTCCTGCTCCATCTCCATTGTTTACTGGCAGAACAGACATTTTGTTGCAGCTTGAAGATTGCTTTGATCCTCATCAATCTTCATTAAAGATGCAAGTACAGAAGCACTGTGTGCTGCATGGCTTGGGTGGAGCTGGAAAAACACAAATTGCACTGAAATTTTGTCATGAAAATCAAAGCAGGTATGAGACAGCTTGCATTTTTTACCAAGTTAAAGTTTAATTTGATCAACTAGATTTTCTTCTATATATATGATCAATGCTGGCTCTAAAGCATCAATTGAGCAGGATTTGACTTTACTTGCTCAGAGTGTTAATTTAACTGAAAAAACACCAGTTGCTGTTCTTACATGGCTCTGTCATCAAAAAGAAGAATGGCTGATGCTTTTTGACAATGCTGATGATCCTGATGTTGATTTACAAGCATTCTTTCCAAAATGCAGCCATGGAAATATCCTTATTACAAGCAGAAATGAAGAATCTAGGATATGTGCACCTGAGAATCATTATAAAATTGGAGAATTAACAATTGAAGACTCCTTAAAAGCTTTCTATAAAGCTAGTAAGAGGCAACAAACTGAGCAAGAAGCTGTAAATGAACTTGTTCAAGAATTAGGCTATTTTGCATTAGCTATTGTTCAAGCAGGAAGATATCTACTTTACAATGAACATGTTCAAGTGAAGCAGTATCTTGAAGGGTATAAAAGGGATAAAATAAGATATTTGACAACATCAATGAAGCAGAAAATTGATAGCTATCAATTTTCTGTTTTTGCCACATGGAATCTGAGCTATAAAAAGTTAAATGAAGGAGCAAAAGCACTTCTGATGTTATGTAGTGTGTTAAATCACTCCAAGATACCTATTTCAATTCTTGAAAGAGCTTGGAGAAGTCTCTCAGATAATCTTGAAGTGGATATTCAAGAATTACAGGATTTTCTGCAAAAGTTTGTGACAGATAACAAAGATTGGAGTGATATATTAGTTGAAGAAGCAATTGTCATGCTCAGGTCATACTCATTAATTGAAATAAGAGGAGAAGAAGTTACACTGTTAGAGTTTCACTCACTTGTTCATGGTTGGGCTTTTGAATTATTAACAAAGGAAGAGCAGAATAAAGCCAAAAAATGTGGACAACAATTATTTTATTGCTTAGGAAGTCAAAGATTTGGATACCATGATGCAGCTCAATGGGTGCTGCATTTACAAGCATTGGTCAAACATTTAAATTATAAATGTGATAATAATGAATTAGCAAAGACACTGAGTGAAATTTTTTCATGTGCATACTTTTGGAATGATGCAGAGCAACTTGAAAGGCATATTCTTAAATATTGTATACAAGTGCAGGGAAGAAGCCATTCAGACACTATGAAAGCTATGTCTCGTCTTGCTACAACACTTAGGAGTGGTAGAAAACTAAATGAAGCCGAGGCTTTTGAACGAGAAGTGGTGAAAGTGAGGCAACAGACCTTAGGTAGCAGTCATCCAGATACTATTGAAGCAATGTCTAGTCTTGCTATAATACTTCATCAAGGTGGAAAACTGACAGAGGCTGAGACTCTTCAACAAGAAGTAGTCAAAGTGAGGCAACAGACTTTAGGTAGCAGTCATCCAGATACTATTGAAGTGATGTCTAGTCTTGCTATGACTCTTTATAAAGGTGGAAAATTAGGAGAAGCTGAGACTCTTCAACAAGAAGTGGTCAAAATTAGGCAACACACCTTAGGTAGCAGTCATTCAGATACTATTCAAGCCATGTCTGATCTTGCTGTAACACTTGGTGAAGGTAAAAAGCTGGAAGAGGCTGAGACTCTTAAACAAGAAGTCCTCAAAGTGAGGCAAGAAGCCTTCAATAGCAGTCATCTAGATACTATTCAAGCCATGTCCAATTTTGCTGTAACACTTGATAAAGATGGAAAACTGAAAGAGGCTGAGACTCTTAAACAAGAAGTGCTCAAAGTGAGGCAAGAAGTCTTAGGTAGCAGTCATCCAGATACTATTCAAGCCATGTTCAGCCTTGCTATAACACTTCGTCAAGGTGGAAAACTGAAAGAGGCTGAGACTCTTCATCAAGAAGTGATCAAAGTAAGGGAACAGACTTTAGGTAGCAGTCATCCAGATACTATTGAAGTGATGTCTAGTCTTGCTATGACCTTTTATAAAGGTGGAAAACTAGAAGAGGCTAAGGCTCTTCAACAAGAAGTAGTCAAAGTCTGGCAACACACTTTAGGTAGCAATCATCCAAATACTATTGAAGGCAAGCATAATCTTGCTATATTGCTTGATCAAGGTGGAAAACTGGAAGAGGCTGAGACTCTTAAACAAGAAGTGCTCAAAGTAAGGCAAGAAGCCTTAGGTAGTAGTCATTTAGATACTGTTCAAGCCATGTCTAGTCTTGCTGTAACACTTAGTGAAGCTGGAAAACTAGAAGAGGCTGTGACTCTTCAACAAGAAGTGGTCAAAGTCAGGCAAGGAGCCTTAGGAAGCAATCATCAAGATACTATTGGAGCCAAGTATAACCTTGCTATAATACTTGGTCAAGATGGAAAACTGGATGAAGCACAGACTCTTCAACAAGAAGTACTCAAAGTCAGGCAACAAGCCTTAGGTAGCAGCCATCCAGATACTATTCAAGCAATGTCTGGTCTTGCTATCATTCTTTATAAAGGTGGAAAACTAGGAGAAGCTGAGACTCTTCAACAAGAAGTGGTCAAAGTGAGGCAACAGATCTTAGGTAGCAGTCATTCAGATACTATTGATGCTATTTTTGATCTTGCTATAACACTTGGTCGAGGTGGAAAACTGCAAGATGCTGAGACTGTTGAACAAGTAGTGCTCAAGAATTTTCAACAGGCCTTAGGGCACAGTCATCCATATACTATTCATGCCAAGTCCATTCTTGCTCTAATACTTGGTCAAGGTGGTGAAAATCTGGAAGAGGCTGTGACTCTTCAACAAGAAGTGGTCAAGGTCACACAAGAAGCCTCAGGGAGCAATCACCCAGATACTATTGAAGCCAAGTATAAACTTGCTATGATATTTGATCAAGGTGGAAAACTGAATGAGGCTGAGACTCTTCAACAAGAAGTAGTCAAAGTGAGGAAACAGACCTTAGGTAGCAATCATTCAGATACTATTGCAGTAATGTCTAGTCTTGCTAGGACTCTTTATAAAGGTGCAAAACTAGAGGAAGCTGAGACTCTTCAACAAGAAGTAGTCAAAGTCAGGCAAGAAGCCTTAGGTAGCAGTCATCCAGATACTATTCAAGCCATGTCTAGTCTTGCCATGATACTTCATCACGTTGGAAAACTGAAAGAGGCTGAGATTCTTGAACAAGAAGTGGTCAAGATCACACAAGAAGCTTTAGGGAGCAATCATCCAGATACCATTGAAGCTAAGCATAAACTTGCTATGATATTTGGTCAAGGTGGAAAACTGAAAGAGGCTGAGACTCTTCAACAAGAAGTGGTCAAAGTGAGGCAACAGATCTTAGGTAGCAATCATACAGATACCATTGAAGCCAAGTATAAACTTGCTATGATATTTGGTCAAGGTGGAAAACTTAGAGAGGCTGAGACTCTTGAGCAAGAAGTGGTCAAAGTGAGACAACAGACCTTGGGTAGCAATCATCCAGATACTATTAGAGCTATGTCTAGTCTTGCTATGACTCTTTATAAAGGTAGAAAACTGGAAGAAGCTGAGACTCTCCAACAAGAAGTGGTCAAAGTCAGGCAAGAAGCCTTGGGAAGCAATCATCGAGACACTATTGAAGCCAAGTATAATCTGGCTATAATATTTGGTCAAGATGGAAAACTGGAAGAGGCACAGACTCTGCAACAAGAAGTAGTCAAAGTCATGCAACAGGCCTTAGGGCACAGTCATCCAAATACTATTCAAGCTATGTCTGATCTGGCTACAATACTTGCTCAAAGTCAAAAGCTAGAAGAGGCTACAACTCTTCAACAAGAAGTGGTCAAAGTGAGGCAACAGATCTTAAGTAGCAATCATCCAGTCACCATTGAAGCCAAGTATAAACTTGCTATGATATTTGGTCAAGGTGGAAAACTGAAAGAGGCTGAGACTCTTCAACAAGAAGTGGTCAAAGTGAGGCAACAGACTTTAGGTAGCAGTCATCCAGATACTATTGAAGTGATGTCTGGTCTTGCTATGACTCTTTATAAAGGTGGAAAATTAGGAGAAGCTGAGACTCTTCAACAAGAAGTGGTCAAAGTGAGGAAACAGACCTTAGGTAGCAGTCATCCAGATACTATGCAAGCCATGTCCAATCTTGCTATAACACTTAGTCAAGGTGAAAAACTGAAAGAGGCTGTGACTTTTCAACAAGAAGTGGTTAAAGTCAGGCAAGAAGTTTTAGGAAGCAATCATCAAGACACTATTCGAGCCAAGTATAATCTTGCTATACTACTTGCTCAAGATGGAAAATTGGAAGAAGCACAGACTCTTCAACAAGAAGTACTCAAAGTTAGGCAACAAGCCTTAGGTAGCAATCATCCAGATACTATTGAAGCCAAGTCCTGTTTTGCTATAATACTTGGTCAAAGTGGAAAGCTGGAAGAGGCTGAGACTCTTCAACAAGAAGTGGTCAAAGCAAGGCAACAGACCTTAGGTGGCAATCATCCAGATACTATTCAAGCTATGTCTAGTCTTGCTCTAATACTTAGTCAAGTTAGAAAACTAGAAAAGGCTGAGATCCTTCAACAAGAAGTGGTCAAAGTGAGGCAACAGACCTTAGGTAGCAGTCATCCAAACACTATTGAAGCAATATCCCGTCTTGCTACAATACTTCATTCAGGTGGAAAACTAGAAGAGGTTGAGATTCTTGAACGCAAAGTGGTCAAAGTCAGGCAACAGACTTTAGGTAGTAGTCATCCAGATACTATTGAAGCAATGCTTAGTCTTGCTGGAACACTTTATGAAAAAGGAAAACTGGAAGAAGCTGAGACTCTTAAACAAGAAATGCTCAAAGTCATACAACAAGCCTTAGGGCACAGGCATCCAACTTCTATTCAAGCCATATCTATTACCTTGGCAAAGTGGAAGAAGAAGTTGAGACTCTTCAGCAAGAAGTCCTAAAAATCTGACAATAAGCATTTGTGAGTAGTTATTCATATGCTCCTTTCTCCATCTTACTATAATATTTAGAAAAAAGAAAGCTTAATAAACCAAAGAGGTTTGATAAGGGGATGCTTGATGTTTGAACACCAACATTTGAAAGCAGTTATTAATATACTATTATGAAAATATATTTAGCTATGTATTCTTCTCTTAGTGATAAGTGATAAGAAGATTGAATTTCTTACATTGTAAATATAAATATATTTACAAATGCTGATTAGAAATGCATTTCCCAAAACAAATAGCCAAACTGAGTAAGTTAGGAGGTGGAAATAAAGAAGAGTTAGTGAGTTTTGGCAAAGAAAATAATTGTAATAATAATAACAATGATTTAGATATTATAAATATTGAAGTACAGACATTCTAACTTGATAAAAACAACTCATGGATATTTTTGCTGATGCAAAAATTTTTCTTATAACTTGTGATCAGAATTTTAAGGCACTTGACAATGCCACTACAGAATATAGCATATAAGTTAGACCAAGAATATTAAGTATGTTGATGTATCTGTTATTGACTTAATTGTATTTACTTTTTAAATACTCTGTATATAATAAGAGTGTGCTTCCTTGCAATATAATATAAGTCTTGGAAGCATATATAAAGATGTTGACCTAAGCAATCCTTTTATTGGAGAACCATAGATTAAGATGTTTGAGTATTTTTCTCTGCTCTCAAGAGAGACCTTTCTGACTTCAAGCAAAAGGCTTAGCAAAGCAATAAGATGCAAGCACTCTTTTCTCATAATAGAAATGCACTCACAGATTATTTGAAGACTATAATGTAGATCACTATAAACAAGGTCAAGAATAACAAGAAACTGCTTGATGTCAGAAAAAGTTTCTTTCTTGAAAAAGAGCAAGACTTCTAATGGAGAGATGAAGAGAAAGTCAAAGAACAAGGCAGAGGCATGGGCTGGAAGAAATAAGAAGAGGTGAAAAAACTGGACACAAAGAATATGCAAATCTACTAACAATAGCTAATCTATCTATAGCATCAGAAAGAAGAAAGTGGAGAGCAGCTGATCTGCCAGTGGCAGCTGATTTAATCAGTCTGACACTAGCCTCCAAAAAGTAAAAGAAGCTGAGTCTGCCACCAATGAATTGTTACTGACTATTTGTTTACCTTTCTCAAACTTTGTCATTCAGTAACAATAAAAAAGAGAAAGAGAAAAGGAGCAGAAGAATGAGGAACAGGAGGAGAAGAAAGAAGAGGCAAAAATAATGAAGGAGAAGATTACAAAGGAGATATTGATGAAGAGATATCTGAGGACAGCACCTTTTTGTGAGAGTCAGCACATGAACCTCCCATGCCAATATTGCACCAAACCAAAAGTTAGTAAAAGGTCTAGCCAGTCTGGTCACAAGACTATTCAAAACAACTGTCTAACTACTTAAGTTAGAAGACCACACCCTTTCTGTCAATTGTGCCTTGTAACAAACAGGACAAATATTTATCTTTAACTTCATCATGTGGATGACTAAGAAATAGATTGTTTTATTTGTTTTAAACTTATCAAGTAATAAACAATGGAAATTATATTATTTTGATACAGAAGAGGATGAGTGAAAACAATGGCTAAGGACCATGTGCTCCAACCTTCTGTGAGATTCTGCAAAGAATAATAAATCAAATTAGCCACAATTTTTCTTGATCATCCACTCAAAGCAAACAACACATCATACTAGCTATAAACATCACAGTGCTCTGCTGGAAGTCCACAATATATTGCTTTGATAAGGATAAATGCAATATCTCTTTTCCTAGCATAACTTCTTGTGATTAACTAATAACATATGCTTACCTGTGATTCATTATTTTCTGAAGGCTAGCATCAGTTTCAAGAAATACTCATGCAAAGAAGATATTGCTTGTAAATATAGAGTGAGTATTTATTTGTATTTTAACAGATACCTGTAAAACATGTTGCTAGTCCAGTAATCAGTTGCTTTCATTGCTTCAAATAGAATTCTTCTTATGAGATACTCCAATGTGGCTCTGATGATGATCCTATGTCCTTGCAATAGCTCTAGGTTAGCAGCTTTTTCTGCTTTTATAAGCACTTCTAAAAACATTTTCTTGCTTAATGCTATGGATTTTCCTTTTCTGTTGTGGTGGGCAAATAAAGAGCTGTCTGATGGTGGTATATTCACTTGTAAATGGATTTCAAGGACTCTTTTCAGATCTGACAAACTACTTTAAGCAGCCTATAACACTATTTTGCCATGGACCATAGTCTTTGTCCTGGGCAGATAGATGGCAATAGTCTTGAGGCCTGCTCTATTTGTTGATTTTGATGTCTCATAGTTTTATATAAACTGAGAGATCAAATAAGATCAGCATTAATACAGTAAATTTCTCTAAATAGGTGGTACTGTAGAAGCAAGTGATTGTATAAGCAAACACTGCCATGCTGACACTGCTGGCAGCAGAAGCTGTTTCCTTTGGAAAAATTAAAAAAGAAACATGTTATGCAACTTCCATGACATGTTTCCTTGAGAAATATATAAGCATTTTCTGAATATAAAAGTTAAGAAAAACTTCACCTATTTCCTAACTGTTTCCTATTATAAAATAACATCTTTTTACCATCTTTTTGCCAGTATAAACATACTAGAAATGTTTATAATTGTTCTTTCTATGTTGCTCAAAGATATAGAAATCATATTTCTCATAGAACTAGGCTTGAAAGCATTTAATCTCTTTCTTTGAAAATTTCTCTTGGATATTTTTTACTCTTTTTCTTAATAAAATACAATAAGAAAGTTATGACATATATCCAATGGCAATATATGAGAAAAGAATTCTCTGAGAGAGTTGATTTGAGAGTTACCAGCAATTTGATAACAACACAATTAAAGAGACAATCATCTTTGTCACATATTGCCATTAGATATATGTTATAACTTTCTTATTATATTTCACTGAGAAAAAGAATAAAAGTATGTAAGAGAAAAATTCAAAGAAAGAAATTAAATTCTTCCAAGCCTAGTTCTATGAGAAATATAATTTCTATATTTTTGAGCAACATAGAAAGAACAATTATAAACATTTCCAGCGTGTTTACACTAACACAAAGATGGTAAAAAGATGTTATTTTATGATAGGAAATAGATAAAGTTTTTTTTTAACTTTTACACTCAGAAAATGCTTACATATTTCTCAAAGAAACATATCATAGAAGTTGCATAACATGTTTCTTTTTTAATTTTTCCAAAAAAAAAACAGCTTTCACTGCTAGCAGTGTGAGTAAGTCTAAAGCTATATTGGCTATACTTAATTGTTGGTGCATGGCTTTGAGAAAACTTGGTGTACATAGGCTCCTCTTCTTTTTCTTGGCCATTGCAGAAGTCAATCTCTCTGTGCCTTTATTAATGCTTTCATTCCAAATTTGTCTATGTTTTATGCTATAGCATGTAGCAGATAGCAGGCCTTGATGCCTGCCAAAAAATTTTCTATTACAGATTTTGAATATGCTTCTGCTAGGGCAACTACAAAAGCATCAAGCAATTCTGCTATAACAGGTACTTTGACCTGTTCAAGTATATTTTGATAGTCACAGAAGATACAGAATAGTAATAGACCTGTGCCATAAGTTTTTTTTAATTGACAGAGCCCAGACTTTATTCATAATTTGAACACTTCTTTTTGTCTTCTTTAGTGACCGATTAACTTAAATGCAACTTGTTCTTCTTACAAGAAGCTTCAAGTGGTGCTTAGAGCCTCAACCTTTCTCTAGCCAAGATATGTGGTCTCAACATAGATTGTTTAGGCTCTAACCTGGTAACATGTAGCTGTAGTTTTTGCAATGTTCTGCAGCTTTCTAATCAAATAGGCATATCAAAACATTCATGTATCTTTTCTGTCAGAAAACTCCTCATCACCTCCCTTTTTTATTCTTTCTTCATTCTCTCTTCATCCAGTTTTTTATTTCCTCTGTCATTGTTTTATTTTACTGCTTCTATTCTTTCAACATTATTTATGAGTACTACTTTTAGCCTATGAGTTGCTCTGATTCCCCAACTCTCTTATACAAGTAAGAAAAAAAGACTTTTAAATGCTCAAACATCTTGAGTTCTCCTCAACTTTGCTCCAGATCATGTGATATTCTAGCATGTTCTAGATATTTCTATTAAGTTTTTTATTAGTACCTTGTTTGATTTTTTATTTTTAGTTATATTCATGACTTCAAACTTGTCTGTTTTGTTATTATTGTCTGCTACTGCTTATTAGTTATTATTATTTGTTATAATAACAGATATAGGAAGTAATAAGTTCATTCTATACAAGTCTTCTTTTTTTTTTTTTCTTATGCATATATAGTTACCTGATAATAATATATAATCTGTATAATAGAAGATCTGTAAATTATGTATGATGCCACTAAAAATACTAAATAACATTTCATCCACATTCATGTGCAAATAAAGCAAAAAACATGCTAAACACTCTTCTTCAAAAATGGGATCACATAACTAAACAACCAGACAATAGGCTGATCATCTCTGAGACAAAGATGACTAACCTTCATATTACATGGTTTAATACATTTATACAGATTGATTGTAACAGAAGCCATTCATTTTATACACAAGTCTTCTCTTTTTCTTTCTTCTATGCATACATATACAATTATCTGATAATAATATGTAATCTAATGGAAGATCTGTATATTATATATGATGCCACTAAAAAAAACAAATAACATCTAACTCATATCTATATGCAAATAAAGCAAGAAACATGCTAAACATCTCTCCTCAAAAGTGAGATTATTCAATAAGATCTGATCTGAATCCACGCTTTCTCTTTATATATAACTCTAAATTTTTCTTTGCATGCTGAAATTAGATTAGTGACTCTTTTTAAGCATTTTAACATGCAATAAGCTCTTTTAATTTTTCAATTCTTTCTTTTCAAAATCTAGACTGAGTACATAATATACTCCAAAATATATTATTGTGTTTTTATGATTTTTGAAGTTGGTTTCCTTCTAAGTTTTTTGTTGCTCTATATAGAAATAAAGTTTATGGTCACTATAAATTCTTGCTCATCAACAATTAAATTACATAATGATTTATATCATTATTATTGTATATATATAATAATAATCATTATCTGCAATATCTATCTTTCTTAAAAGATTATAAGAAAATTAAAAGATAAATAGAAGATATTAAGAAACCAAGAAATAATAGTAAGATTAAATTAAGATTAAGCTAAGATGAGAAGAGATGAAATTGAGATAATGAGTGAGATGAAATTTTGTTTACCTGAGATTGAGATTGAGTTTTTTTTTTCAATTTGCTTATATCATGTGATGTTCTAGAAGATTTTATAAGGTTCCTTATTAGTACTTGTCTTATCTCATTTACTTTTCTCAATCATTATCAATATTATCATGACTTCAAATTTGTCTGCTTTATTACTGATAGCTGAGGCTACAGGCTTCGCCAGCTAGCCCAGCATGAAATAAGGTGAGTTGGCCTGGAGGGTCTCTCATCTTTCCTTTTTTAGATAACCTCTCATAATACATAATATGAGTACAGGATGAGATAGTCATCCTCAAACTTAAATTTATTTTACTTTACAAACTGGTTGGCATCCTCTTAGCTCACCCTATGTCTGATTTTCCTTCTACTATGCAATTTGCAACCCAACGTCCTTCTACTCCCCCTGCTATTTTCCATGATTATGATCCGCTATTCCAGATTGCTTTGTCAGCTGCCATGCCAGCAACTCTTGTGATGGCTCCTCCTTCCAAGGACAACCTGCTACCTAATGCAGGCATCTGCAGACCTATCCCCAACAACTTTGATTTTGATGGGAAGATCAATTCCCCTAATGGCATCAGTTGTTTCTAGCTGCCTTTAGCAGTTCAAATCTGTAAAAATGCTGCTATCAAAGATTTCAACAATACTAGTATCTTTCAGACTGTTAATGCCAAAAATGCCCCATCTCCTCATCCCTTGAATATGGATATTGGCCCCCCACTCAAAGCCTCTTATTTCTATGCAGAGGACAAAATCCAAGACCAGGTTGATAGTGAGGCTCTTTGCTCTCTCTTAGGTCCTTTACCACCCTTTCTCCTGCACAAGATTGTCAGTAATCATGTCCATGGCAAAAGGCAAGCTAAGGACAAATGCCAAGTCCTAAAAGAAAGAAGTAAAGAGGCTGATGGTTCCATTTGAGCAAGATTGCTCAAAACCATGGAGATGAGCAATCCTATTGAACTATCTCTCAGAGAATCCAGGGGTGTCATTATACCTACCATCTATCTCCTTAATATACAAAACAGATTTATACCTCCCCTTCATTTCTTTACTAACCACCACATTGATCTCATTAACAATTCTCCGCAGGTTGTTTATACTAAGGTAGTTTGCCTATTTGGCATTGAAGATTGTTCCCCAGAGAAGGTTTTATTGCTCGACATAGCCAAGATGATTCCCATATGGAGCAATGACAATACTCATCTTTGCCTCAGTCCTTTGTGCTTTCTTGAAGCATCGCAGAACCTCTTAGAGGCACTCAGGTTATTAGCCAAGCCACCCTCTGTTTTGGATTCAGACAGCGTTGATGACGCCAACTGTGGTTGGGTGCACTGGATCTATATGCAGTACAATACCGTCTCCAGCACTTGGTGTATGTAGTTGTGAGGGGTTCCGGTGTGCTCAAGCAGAGGTGATAAAACGATGTGCTAGATTATAGCACCTCGGGTGCTACCTGGCAGGTGGTAAGCGTCGTAGCTTAAACAAAAATATATAGAAAAAGATGAGTAGCACAGCGTATTGTGCCTATAGATGGCACCATAAACAACGAAGACGAGATAGACGAGGCTAGCACCCAACTTAGTGACAAAGTTAGAGACAGCTAGCGTGATTTGAATGCTAAGTGCAACTAGGTGCTCAAGAGGTTGTGATTCATTGTTATATACATGTGAAGTAGCTATTTTATATACTATGTGCTACCGTGTTTGCCAAGATAAACATCTATCTGTGGCGCTACCTCCTAGCGCCTCTCCTTGTGGTTTCCTTTAATGGTGACCTGTCAACGGCAACCTTTTGCACATGGATGATGGTGACCAATAGTGTTATGACCCATGGCAACCAATGGCGACTCTATATTGACATAGAATTATACAAGTCTGCTCACTTTTACTACAACTCTGATTGGCCAGGCTGTTCCAGAGTATGGTCAGAAAATCCTTGACAGAAGCCATGAGCGCTAATGTCAGTGCTACTCATTGTACCAGTTCCTGACAGGTTCAGATGTCAGATTTAAGTATATCCTGTGCCACCATCATTGATCCTTTTAGACTTCTGATTGAAGTGCCTTGTCAAATGGCAGCACCTGCTGCTGACTCCTTCTGGAAGTGATCCGGGTTTGGTTAGAGTCCCCTTCTGCCATTGTGTTAGTGCTATACATTGTGAGCCTCCTTTGTCCTTGAAATAGGTGAATGGAGTGTGCTGAAGGCCTGGTAGCTGGCAATTAGGGTAAATAGATAAGCCCTGTAGTAGAGTGCCAGAGCTAAGGCTGCTCTATATCCCAAACTAGTTGCTAGAACCTTCAGTATGTCAAGTGTTGGTTGGCCTATAATGTCCCTTGATGCACTCAGTCCGAGTAGAAGCCTATCATCTCTCCTCAACTGAAAAATTAACTGTCCTCAGTCAAATGCCATCATTAATTTGACTGTGCTACAGTCCATATGATGCTGCTGGCACCTTATAAAAGTCATTTTCAGCACTTCACCTTCTTGTGTTTTTCTTCCCATCTTTTCAGCATGTCCACTACTTTCGATTCCTCTGCTCTCCACAATTTCCTGGCTAAGGCCTCTTATTTATTTGATCATGCTAAGTCTGTCGGTCCTGCCAATGCGCCACAAACCGTTCCTGAAATCATGCAGCTTTATCAGCGGTAGCTTGTGGTTTGCAGCTCTGACAGTTCCTAGGTGCAGGGCATCAAAGTTTGTGAGTGGTGCATGGCTTGGTACCACAAATATGAAGGTGCCAATTGGTTGCGACTGTTCACAGACTTGTTTGTAAGTTTTTAGGTTTGATTTTGGATTTGTGGTGCTAAGGTTCAGCACCCATACTAGGCTCCCTCTCTGTTCAATGAGATCAATGCCTTGTTGGCTAGTACCAAGGTTGGCAAAGTAAGTTTCTCCTCTTCTTTCCCACGTTCCTAATGTTAACCTTGAGTAGTTGGTTGCTATGTCACCTACCATTGCCAGTCTTCCTGGTGCTCTGTCAGCCTCTACCATCCCTTCCACTCCTGCTGCTCCTACTGCTCCTCCCTCTTCTGCTTCTGTCCAGCCTCCTCCTGTTCTTGGTAGTCCTTTTTGTGGCAGTGCTTCTCCTGCTTGCACTGCCCCTATCATTGCTTCTTCCACTCATACTGCACCTCCTCATTCGGCCATCAAACGAATTGCCATTACCTCCAGTAAGCCTTGGCCCAGACCCACCCATACTATTTCTTGCCTTCCCCCCCATAACTTTGCTGTTGTTATTAATCACGTGCCCCCTGCTCACGCTAGCCCTCCCAAATGTACCATGCATCCTTGTTTACCTGCCTCTAGTTCTTTTACTAACTTTGCTTCCCAGATCAATCTCCCTGCTTGCATTGCCCCTTTGTATATTGTAAGTGTTTCCTTTTAAGATTGCTAGGCTTTAGCGCCTGATCATGCTCTTCTTAGATGCCAAACCAGACTATGTTTACTGACACAGAGCTTTGTGACTTGTTACGCCTTTGTCGCAATACTACCATTATTGATACCAGCCTCCTGGCTGGTGTCCAAGTACTCAGCGCTAAGAAGAAGGTTATAGTTGTGCCTGTGGAGTGTCATGCTTTTAGGGCAAAGATTGGTGCAGTAAGTACTTGTTCATCCCTGATAGGTTGATGATGTTGCTAACTTCTTTCTCAGTGTGATAAATGTTGGTCTGAGAACGATCCCAAGAGCTGCTGGTTTCCTACCACCTCTCTTCCCTGCTACCAATGTGATGTGTTGAAACAGAGTTGTGCCTTCAATGGGATTTGTACTCATGAACATGGTAGGGACGCTATTATGCAGAGGAATTACAAGCATGCAGTCTGAGTTCATAATGCCCAGGCCTTCATGCTGCAGCAATATGATCTGGTGGCTACTCACCAGCCTACTGTGATTAGCGCTGCAAGCCTAGCACTTCCCATTACCCAAGATAGCACCACCATGACGGCCCCCTTTGCCTGCTCTCCCCATTGTCCTGTTCCTTTGAAACATAAGCCCGTCATCGCCTCTTCTAGCAAGAGTCCTGGTAAGGGTTGGGAGCTAGCGCCTGCTACTCCTGTAGTCTTGTCTTCAACTGAGTTGTCTACTGATGAAGGGGAGGATACTGAGAGGGATGCTGAGGGCAAGGATAACAATGAGGCTGAGCCTGTAGTCGATACTGATGCGCTGTTGGCAGTACGTGCTCTTCTGCTTTGCCTTACTCCCCCTATTGCTGCTAACCCTTATCAGAGTGGCCCTAGTGATAACCAGTGCGTAGTCCTTGTGTTTTCTTTTTGGTCACGCTAACCTCTTTGTCACCAGGTCCCCTACTCCTTTGCTTTCCATTGTCATGGATATTCCTCCTGCCAAAGATGTTGTGATGTCTGTCACTGGTGCTACCTCTGCTCCTGAGCCTGCTGTGGCTAGCGCCTCCCCCATCACTCTTCCTATTACTCCATCTCTTACTCCTCCTTGCAGCCTTTCTTCCTTCCCCAGTACTCATGAGTCTTCCACCATGCCTGAGTCTGAAGGGACCTTAGTGGCTCAGGGTGAGCGCCGTTGCCACTGGAGGTACTTGCCTTCTTATGGCATCCACCTTTCCTCTGCTAGGGCTATGTCCCCAGGCAATGAGCGCCATGAATGGACTCCTCAGGCTCCCATAACCATTTGAGTAAGTCAGCATTTATTAGTTTGTTCTCCCCTTCTCTGACCTCTGCTAAGTTTGATCCCTTTTGGACTCCCCCGCAGCTATGCATGTTTCCAGTGATGCCTACCCTTGGCTCAGGGATGAGTTCTCTTATCCCATCACTCCCCTTCATCTTGCCGCCAATCTCCCAAACAACTTTGCCATATTGAAGATGCGACCGATGTCATTGGTAGCGAACTCGCCATCCTGCACCCTTGTGTCTCCACCTTAGCATGTTGTGAGCTCCTCCTGCTTGAGCTTCATGATGACATCACTGATGCGCTTGAGTGGCAAGTGAGTAACACCATTCAGGATGGGAACTTGCTTCCTTTGGGCAATCCCGCTCCCTTTGAGTCTGATGCATAGTTGCCGGCCCATAGCGCTTTGAACTTTGTGAACTTGGTCACTTGTGATACATAGTTTATTGTAGCTGTACTAAAAATAAATGCTCCCCCCCTTTGTTCTGAAATCATCAGTTTGTAAGTAATCAAATACAAAATAAGAAAAAGGGAAAATGCTCAGTAAATCATCATAGCATAGAAAACCCCTTTGCCAGTGTGACCCAATAGCCAATATTGTGCCAGCCTAGGAAGAAATATAAATCGTCTGTAGAAAAATAAGTCGATTCATGCAAGAAGTTTAATGTGTAAGAAATAGAGTGCCACTGATCACTTGTGGTTATTCGGTAATGGTGGGTATAAGCACCAGATCTCAAAGGTTAACTTCCTCTTTGCGCAATCTAAAAATGAGTCAAGTGCTTCCTATTGGTTCGCATCCTTGTCAGGGTTCAAGTCCCTTGAGAAGTGACCTCCCATGCTGTTGCTAGTTGACATGCTGATAGGCTTCTACTCGGACTGAGCACATCAAGGGACATTATAGGCCAACCGACACTTGACGTACTCAGGACTCTAGCAACCAGTTGGGAATATAGAGCAGCTCTAGCTCTGGCAACCTACTACAGGATTTAGACATTTATCCTAACCCCTAGCTACCAAGCCTTCAGCACACTCCATTCACCTATCCCAAGGACAAAGGAGGCTCATAACGTATAGCGCTAACACGATGGCGGGAGAGGACTCTAACTAAACTCCGATCACTTCCAGAAGGAGCCAGCAGCAGGCGCTGCCATTTGATGAGGCACTTCAATCAGAAGTCTAAAAGGATCAATGACAGCGGCACTGGATATACTTAAATCCAACATCTGGACCTGTCAGGAACTGATACAATGTGTAGCGCTGACATTAGCGCTCACAGCATCTGTCGAGGATTTTCTGACCATACCTCAGAACAGCCTGGCCAATCAGAGTTATAATAAAAGTGAGCAGACTCAAGCAATTCTAAGCCAATATAGAGTCGACGCTGGTCGCTGTGGGTCATAACGCTGTTGGTCGCTGTCATCCATGTGCAAAAGGTTGCCATTGACAGGTTGCTGCTAGAGGAAACCACAAGAAGAGGCGCTAGGAGGTAGCACCACAGATGGACTTGTATCTTGGCAAACACAGTAGTGCATAGTATATAAAATAGCTACTTTACATGTATATAACAACGAATCATAACCCATTAAGCACACAGTTACACTCAGCATTCAAATCGCACTAGTTTCCTTTGACTTTGTCACTAAGTCGGGCGCTAGCCACGTCTATCTCATCTTTGTCGTTTACAGTGCCACCTACAGGCACAATATGCTGCGCTACTTGTCTTTTCTTCAATAATTTTGTTTAAACTACAACGCTTACCATCTGCCAGGTAGCCCCCGACACACTATAATCTAGCGCATCGTTTTATCACCTCCACTTGAGCACACTGGGACCCTGTCAGGACTCCTCACAACTATGCACGCCAAGCGCTGGAGACGGCATTGTACTGCGTATATGACCAGCATACCCAACCACAGTTGGCGTCATCAATGCTGCCCGAGTTCTATAAATTGCCCATGCCTCAACTGAACCTCATCAGTCTTCACGATGGAAAGCCCAACTGGCCTTGTGTGGTCTTCCTGCTGTGATCGTGCTCACATCATGATTGATCCTCCCACCTTCCTGGAATGTGCTACCTTCTTCTTCCACCACTACCTGGCTGTTGGTGTGCTGGGACTGCACGACGGAGTCATCAAGTTAGGTTGTCACTGTCAGCTACTGCGCATGGCTTGTGAAATTTGGAATGACAACATGCCTTTGACCCATTTTGATATGGAGAAGAATTGGAGTCAGATTTTCAGGTGCACTATTGCCTTTTTTGTCCTCCTTCTCTTCTAATAGTCACCAAATAAAGCAAATCTTGACTGAGGAGACAAAAGAGTGACTTGAGCTGTTGCTGGAGGAGACCCACTATCTGGTTTGTCACCTTATTACCTTGTTTCTTCCTTGTAACGCATCACCTCGCTAGGCTCTCCACTCGTCTACCAGTGGTCAGCTCTTTTGTGGTCCTGCCAAAGGATGGAGGCCTCTCCTTTTGCCTGGTTCTTGATGCACGTCCATCTCCCATGTTGCTTATATGAGCTGTCTCCTTCTTTTCTGTGGTGCCACTGGGCTGACAGATTTTAGATATTTGATTTCTTGTATTGTAGTTATATGAATGGCATTGCTGCTGTCACCCCCCCCCTCATAATTGTTTTGCACATGTAAGATTCCCAAATCTCTGCAACCCTGCAAGTAGCTTGAGGTATTTTATGGGTTCTGGCACTGGTAAACTGATCAATATCACATCATGCCAGAACCTTCCCTCCTTCTTGATGAGCCCAAATGTCTTTACTGTCCTGTGATCCTTCTTGCGTTAATGCCTACTCATGGCTTTCTGCATGAGAACGGCAACACCATGACCCTGGTGTGCAGGTACCGAATCCTGCTAGCTGCATCCAAGGAGTGGATGATCACCTTAGACCTATCCTTGGTCACCATACACCTCCCCTTAGCATGGGTTGTGAGTAATGCTCATGTGTTGTGTAGGCACCTGTTATAGGTACCGCTTCAAGTCTGGCCAGCCTACTTCACAAAACAGGAAGCTTGGTTAGTTCTTATCTCTTCCTGACCTGGGGTTGTTAATTACATGCTGTTTCTAAGAGCCTCTCCTCACTCCCCCTTTCCCCTCTTGTTAACCTTGACGCTCGTAAAGCCATATTCAAATGCATGGCTTTTCCCTTTACATCATTTGAGTCTCACCCAGACGAGGACAGGTGGTACTCATCCCCCAACCCCTCTGCTGCCCCTCCAGGTGCTCCTCATGCTTCTCGCCCAGGTGCTCCTCCCACACCTCCTCCTAGTGTTTCTGTACCTCCTGTACCATCCTCTAACACGCCACCTTCAGGTGCTCCTCCCATCCACAGACGACCTAAGGATCAAGTCAAAGGTCCTTGTTGATGGTCCTCCTCTGTAGGGTAGCTCAATTAGTTGTAGTGGTAGTCAGTTTGCTAGTGCCTCTTGTACTTGTTCTGATCTTATTTAATTTTATTCTTTTATAATTGTTGCCTTGCCTAAGCATAATCAAGGGGGCACTAACAGCTAGCACCTTGTTTTTTGTATTCATCTACTGCTCCTCATTGTCATCCAAAGTGGTCTCATCATCATCCACCAACTCAGTCTCTTCAAGCTCTCGGAGTGTGGCCATGTCAATGTCCAGCGCCGACAAAGGTAATGAGATGTGTTCACATGCTAAGTAGGGAATAAGTTGGAACGCTGCTACCGGTCAATGCAAAATTGAGCTGTCCAACTTGCAGAGTATGTAGGTGCCTCCCCTGTTGCGGGAAACTACTATGAGGGGTCCTAGGTACTGAGGTTGCATCTTTTTGTTATGGGTTACTTTGATTTTTGAGTTGCGCATTAATACTAGGGCGCCAGCTGTAAAGTTGTAATCCCAGATTGTAGCGCTATGCTTGCTTTCAAATTGTAGTGTGGCCTGTCACCTGGCTTGAAATACCACCTCGTGTAAGCGCTCGAGATCCTCCATGTGTTGTTGTAGGTCTATAGCGCGCCTAGCAATCATATTGGTAGAAGACAGTATTGAGTTTGGCAGGGGTTGTAGGTACGTCGCTTCCACAATGTCTGCTGGGAGCAGGGGATGAGTGCCAGTCACAGCATAGTAAGGAGAGCAGCCCATCCTTTTTCATATGGTAACCCGTTCAGACCAAAAGACAAATAAGTCACTTCACTCCAGTGACTTTTGTCACCATCTATTGCCTTGAATAGTGCCTGTCAAACATCAAAATGCGGCCTTTCTACAATACTGTTAGCATGTTTATTGTATCCTGAGACTTGAATGTGCTGTATATTGTATTTCTTTCTAAGATAGGTAAGCACCTTGACTATAGGTGCTCCATTGTCTGTAACAATCTTGTGAAGGGCTCCCCATTGGCAAATAACATCTTCAAAGAGCCACTCTTGCTGGAGCATATGGAATTCTGGCCAATGTACCAAGAAACACCTTCCCTGGATGATGTACTTGTAGCATCCTGACTTGGGCATGAGCATAGTGTCGATATATATTTTTCCAAACAATGGTGCTGGAGTCATTACTGTTGGAGGAATCAGAACTTGGCACATCTGCTGGATTTGGCAAAGATGACAAGTGCAAATATACCACGCAATATTGGTGCTAACTTGAGGCCACCAAAAATATTCCAATAGATTTGCCCGCATCGCATAGAGTCCTCAATGTTCCAAGTCATCGTGCATAGCGTGCAGAATCCTAATGCGGCCATCTGGCTTGATTATTAATTTGTGAGTGCCAGCCCTATTTCATCGCCAAAGTCGATTTTTAACTATAAAGAACGTCGTCACATATTGTATGAAGGTGGCGTATTCTGTATCCATAAGGTCTGATGGTTGGCTCAAATCCTATAGCCACTTCCTAACCTGATCAACTTATTGGTCTTCTGACTTAGCTTTGGCGTTATGAGGTACCACCAAATATGGTAGGTTGTGACTATTTTCCTGCAAGGGTCTGGGTTCCTCGACTATCTTTAGATTGTTAGATGGCTTAGCGACGTTATAGATACTGGCCATGTAAAAAGTCAATGGAGCCTGATATGGTTTAGGTTGATACGGAATGATAGGGTGTAGCCATGTTGAGATTGGTCAATCTTTGTGAAGGGCTGAAATAGGTAATTGAATAATATGTACAAAACTATGCAGCTGGTCAATCCAGTCATCAAATACGTCATTGTTGCTTTCATCTAGCACCTTGTCTTCTGGCTGCCTAGGTCGTCTAGATAGTCCATCAGGCCTGTGAAATGCACTTTTGACGTGAACAAGCTCAAAGTGAAACATTAGTATTGCTACTACCCAGCAATTCATACTAGCTAAAGGTTGAATGTCTGGATTCTGGAGCATTCCTTTGATGTAGTGTGTGTTGACTTCGACAATCAGATTTTGAACCCCAATGATATACATTTGTAGCGCCTAAAATGCTCAAAACAAGCCATATAATTCTAACTTGGGCTGACTTTAACACGATTCTCTGTCATTAAGGGTAATTGATCCAAAGTGATTGTAGCGTCTGATTTTTTGATTTGCACCATCACACTGGCATAAAAAGAAGCTGACTGCAATGTAGGAGGTGTCAATGGCAAGTATAATGGGATCAGAAGTAGTATAGTTGATGGGTACCAATGGCTTTGCTTCCTGCAGCACTTCACTAAATCCTTTTGGGCATTAATTTGGTCAGGTCCAAATTTGAAGGGGACCCCAGAACAAGTTAAGCAATTAAGAGTGTGCATCCAATGTGAAAAATGGTGTATGAACATGTGCAGAACACCCACTGTGCCTAGAAATGCGCAAACTTCCAAGAGGTTATGACAGACTCCCCACTTCTCCAGAAGTGCCAATCAGCTCTTCTCAGGGATCCTGCCCTCTGGTGTGCAAACATGCCCTAAGATTTTAAATTGCAGTGATGAGCCTGCATTGTGGCTGGCTACAGATAGCACCAATACCCACACCTCACATTGGCCCACTAGTACCACCAGAAGCGCCATGCTCTAGCACTTCCAGCGCTATTTTTCTCATATTTTTACACTGATAGCTACAGACTCTAATTACTTTCAGACCACTTTTTATGGCACTACTTATTCTTCACGCCACTATTGACACCTTGCCGCACCTTGCCACTTGCACTCCAAGGCTATATGTTTATACAGACACTTGGCATCAGTCAATCTGGAATAATGCTCTTAGCCAGTGGCAGCACTCACAGGATAGAATGATGAAGTATTTCCATGACAGCATCATTATAAATCTTTTTACTATACAATTCAATTCACCACATTTACTTACATTTTTATCAGTTCACCACCCTCCAGCGGCGCTTAACCTCTTAGCATCGGCTAAATTCTTTACTAAAAATACTTACTTTTTGTTAGTAGTAAAGGGGAATCAATTTGGTAGTAGGGATCATATCCCAACATTTTGGTCACCATATGCAACAGACTACCTCTTGTTAAGAGGACTCTGCTCTAGTTTTCTATCTCTCTCTCTCTAGCATCTTGCAACTATGGCTTGGCTTTTGTGCTTAGATCTGCTAAGCAATCTCATCCTTTTATTATCACAATCTAGATGCTAACACTTAGCGCCTTCCTTAGTGACTTTTCTGCACCTCTTAGTGCCTTCCTTAGCGACTTTTGCACGCTCTTAGCGCTCTCCCTTAGCGACTTTTAGCACCCTGTAGCCACGTTTTGGAGCTATACGCAAGTGCCTCCAATCACCCACTTTCCTTGCCACCAACCTCTTGCCTACCATGTGTTCTCTGGGACCTGTCCAGGACTCTCTCATACACTTAGCATGCCCAAAGCTATATCGGCTAAGTAGCTGTACTAGTGACAGTCCACGCAGCACCCAGCTCAATTTGGGCATCATCAGTGGCATGCAAAGAACCAGCTTGTGTCCTGAGAACGTTCCACCACAATACTTCATGCGCTGGAGCACTCAGTTAACCAGTTGGAAGAAGTCCCATAGTGCCATGCAGATATTGGAATTTTCTGGGTGCACTTTGGGCTTGCCATTTACAAGACGCCAATCTTTTGGGCCCTTAACACCTACATTGTCAATAAAACTAAGCACATAGTGAGGTATCTCAGGTTGTAGAATAAACATAATGTCATCATAGAATATGGGTACCAAATTTGTCCATCCCATGGGAAGTGTAACTAGTCATAGCACCCTGAATGGCGTTTGGAATGTTGTCAAGTCGTGAGAGGAAGGGTGAATTAAGTGCTCATCATAGCCAATGTACAAATCCAGGGTAATGCCACATATTCGTTCTGTAAAAGATTCAGCGACATGATCAGGAAAGGGCGGTACCCCTAAATGACAAATTGTGACTTTGTTTAGCAGTTCCAAACTATGAACTATACATAGCTTCCCATTTTTCTTTAATACACAAAACCATCTCGATTTATAGGCCAAATTAAAAAGCTCGTAAACTTCTGCTGCTATCTTGGAACAAATAATTTGGCAAACTTTGGCTTCAATGCCCAGTGGTATAGGTTGATTATGCTCAGTCCATGGTATGTGGAGTATTGTTGGTATAACTACTGGTGGAAAGAAGTCAGTTCTAAGTTTACCGCATTCTGAATCCTTTCAAGCAAACACTTTGTTTTGTTTTTGCATAATGTCAACTAATACGTCTAGTTCTGCCATTGATAGAAAGACTGTATCATGGGCACTAAGGAATAGTGCCTGTCGTTCCTCCATAAATTGTCCTGTAGGTTTGAAGGGTGGTAGATTTGGATTAAGTTTGGAAAGGGTTGCTAACAGGTCGCCAATGATCTTTCTCTTGATGCAAAATTCCTTGGGTACAATGCTTGCTACTGGTTTTGTTTTAAGTGCTACTGGCTTGTACTTCTTTTTAACCTGAACCCCTTTGTGCTCAGGGGTACTGTTGTTAGCAAACATATTATAAATGGAACTTTGGTTTCTAGCAAAACCAGATATCAAAGGTTCTTTAAAATCAGGAGTAGAAATGAAATAAGTGTCTGTCAAAAGATTTTCAGTAATATTAGATGTGGTGAGGTATAAGTAGGATAAAGCTTTGCTAGTAAGCAATGTAGAAGAGTTCAAAACTTCATGGGCTAAAGGGGTATGTGATATAAAGGTTACTTGCCCAGTCCAATGATTATAGTCCAAGATAAGCGCTTCATCTCCATGATCCTCATCACTCATCTCCTCAATGGCACTGGAAAACACTTGCAAGGCTCATCGCTAATGTAAGGTTGCTTTCTTGGTCCTGGCTTCTGGAATTTTCCTCGGAGAAATGTTGGTACCGTTTTCCTGACCCCAGAGTTCGGATCGCTAATAGTTAGTGTTATTTCATCTTCAGACATTGTCTTGACTACTGATCAAGCTAGCACATTGAAGGGCCTTCCTAACGGTAAGTCATACGTGGGTGACCTGAGAATGTGAATTTGAAGGTAAAATGTAAGGTCACCAATAGCACATGGCACGTTACGGGCCATTCCCAAGGATTGATCAATTGTGCTGTTAGCACTCTGTATGTTAAGAATGATCATTGGGTCATAAATGATGCCCAGTTTATTAGTGACATCAGCAGCCATTGAAATAATTTGTGATCCGCTGTTCACAATAGACTCTATCTCGCTTTTTCCATCAACTGTCAATATAATTGAGCAAATTGTGTGAGAGTCTTAAGCTACAGTAAGGATGGCAGGATTGTCACTAGATCTTAGCAATTTGAGGTAAGTTTTGACTGGATCAATGAATGTAGCTTCTTTAGGTGGCATGGCCTCTTCTTTGATTTCCAGTGCTACTGTCTCTGTTATGTACTTGAATCCAGGTAGCACGTCGTCACATTCATCTACTGCCATTACATTGTTAGCTACATTTTGTTGAGGTGTAATTGCAGTCTGCATCTGATTCCTGACATCTGGTGCCACACTGCATAGCTCCTCTACTGATAGCATAACCTGACTCTGCATGATGTGATCAAAAACTACTTTACACTTTTTCAGGTCGTATATAGGCGCTGTGGATCAATATCTCCCCATAGGTTTGTCTGGCACTCTGAAGTTTTGATCAAGGGGTGGGGTGTAGTTGCCCTGAAAGCCAGTGTAAGAATGCAGTGGCAGCTTTGTAATGGCAGGTGCCTGGAAACAAAATTCAGCGGTGAGGTCTCCTTTATTAGTTTTACCTGGAATCTACCACTGAAGTGTGTTGCACTGCCAGAGAAGAAACATTTGAAATACCTTGCCCATGTGGACAGTATAATAAAATCCTATGAGGAATACCACCACAGTTTTTAACTCAGAGATATACAGATAATGCATGGAACCCTGATCTATGTCTTGTTTGTTTTCCCAGAAGGCTCCTCTCAGCTACCTCCTCTGTCCAACTTCATGTCCACTTATTGTAGCAACAAATTCACAAAAAGACACATTCCAAACTCTTTTCTACACAACTTTACATGGTGGAAGAATTAATTTGAAGATCCTGCTGCCTTTTGTCAAATACACCCTATTCAACTATTGGAGGATCACAACATTTTTGTAGATGTCTCTACATCATGGGGCATTGGAATTATTGTTAGAAATTTTCACTATTGCCTCAAACTCAGACTGAATTGGAAGCAACCTGGCCAAAACATTTGTTGGTTGGAATCAATTGCAATTGAAATCTTATTCTGTTTTCTGCGCTAAGTTAAATTTTGCAACAAGCACTTATCTCATATTTCATCTTTACTTGCTTCTAATTTCCTTCTAAGAGAGTTCTTGTCCACTCCAACAGCTCAGGCACTATTGGGACACACTGCAAGAGCCAAAGTTGTTTTCCTCATATGAATCTATGTATATATCGTACATATTCCATACTAAACAAATGTATGATAGTTCCTTCATACTGCTATATCCCTTCTGAAATCAATCTTGTAGATGTGCTCTTGCATGGGGGGTGTTGGTGCTCCTTTGTACTGATGGCACTGTTTCTCCATGCATCTCATTGCCAAAACCACACCCAATTCCAAAAATCTATAAATTTTGCTACCGCCCAACACCACATGATAAATAAACCTGATCTCCAAACTCAAAAGTTCACACCTTGAAGATCTACATTCCCAAAGATTCACATATAAAAATTTACACTCCTAGAAACCCACCAAAAATCCAACCCACTAAGATTTCCACTGCTCATTATGAACATTCTGCCTCTCCTCCAAATTCAGATAATCCCCACTATTTGGCAGACTCTGCTTCTTCCCCCAATTCAGATAACTCCCAATTATTGGCAATGGCCATGCTCCGCAATATCAACCCTTGACAGCCAAATTCAAAAAACTCCTATAAATCATCTCCTCTTCGACCTCTAGTACCTGCTGATTGGAGGTTGATTTTATAGAATACTCCACACAGTCTGGCTAACAACAGGTCCATGTCCCAAGCTATCTCACGCCCATTACAAACTAAAATTTTCATAGGGCTTTTCTCCTTTGTCAAAGAAAGAACTTGCCAATGTTATGGGGTGGGTATCTTGCACTTTACACAGTTCTGCAATAGAGAAAACATTTCCAAAGACATGTGTATGCCAGCAGATCCTGTCCTTCTTTTTGTTTTCATTGTGGAACACATAGGCTGCTCATCAATTCAGTCCATAAAAGTGTGGATGAATGGTCTTTGCCTCTGACACTTATTCAACCATGTGGAATGGCTTGGAAAGGATCCCAGGATTAAAGCCTTGGAAAACTTTGCTGCATTACAAGACATTGCTCTCAAACACTCTCTCCATTATCTCATCTCCCTCTCCCATCTACAGGCTTTATGAGATAACCTCAATTTCTCATTGCCAAAATCCCATATAGGCTGCTGCCCTCACTGTTTTCTGGGGATGTCGTCGACTTGGAAAAATACTTCCTTTATTGCAAAATAAGTTTGACTTCTCCTGTAATATTACTATCAATTGTAACATATGCATATTCCAAGTATACAATTGACATGCTCTCACCTTCCATATTCTGTGGACCAAAATAACATGTTGTGCTGGCTTAGACTGTAGTCTAACTAAAAGAGATAATTTGTTTTGCTCAATTTGTGCCCTCACAAACCACATTCTTATCAATTATCCACCCAACAGTTCCTCTCTTTTCAGCTTTTGGAACCAAACATATCCTGTCTCATTTCTCTATTTTCTGACAAGAAACATCTTTTTCATTGTGGCTAACAGTAACTACTCGCATCTCATATCCCTCCTATATTTTGATTTTCTCACAGAAATATACTTCAAAACAAAACTCAATCTTGTCCAGAGATACAGTTATTGGATTGGAGATTCTGTAAAACTTCTCTGCTATGGGGTTCTACCACACATTGTTATGAAGCATGGTAGCTGGATCTCACTATGTTTTTTGATCTACTGGAGATGACTGGATACAATAGTCTCAAACACCATTGCCTCCACATGGAATGCAAGCCGCTGTCATTTTGCTTATAAAAATAATCTGATTTCCTTCCTAAAATCTGAATAGTCTGATCTGCTAAACTTTTCTATTTCCTAATCTACCAAATTCCTTTACAACAATTCATCAGTAATCTATCTTCTAAACCTTTTACCCCATAATCTATGTTATACTTCATTAACAAAAATCCTTCATCTCTTTTCTACCAAATCCTTGTTTTTTTTAAAAAAAAAAACTGTTTGTAACTTATGATGTATCATTGATGTATTATTATCTCATGTTTCTATAATGAATGTATTTATTACTCTTCTTTGTATTATCTCATATAACACTTGTGCTATTTTATACAACACTTATACTATTTCATTTCATATTTGAACTCCTATTTTGAATGGCACAGCTCTGGTGGGGAGGCACAGCCAATGTAAGCTGTATTTGGTTGGGGAATCCACCACTTCCACTGCAGCTGCTCCTATACATAGGACAAAGCTCTCTTCCTCTAATCTCTTCTCATACTTATTCATATCTGTCCATAGACCAACTCAATCTTTCAGTATAAGATAAGGTGGGTTGGCCTAAAGAACCTCTCATTTTTCCTTTTTTAGATGACCTCTTGTAATACATAATATGAGTACAGGATGAGACAGTCATCTCATTCTTGCACTTAAATTTATTTTACTTTACAAACCCACCCTCCCACTCTTTCATCCATATCACAGTCTTAACAAGCTGCTGAGCAGACTGGAGACCCACCTGCTCTCCACTCACATAGAGACATCACAACGGTATGTGTCATACATTGTATGGGAGCTCGCTTTGTGCCGTACCATATGTATCCAGCAGAGTCCGCTACACTGGAGTGGAGCAGTCCTCACAGTGCCGTAGAATACAGAGCTGCAGACATGTCACAATGTGCTGTATGAGACGGTCCAGTGGATCGATAAAAGGCGGGCACACACATGCGCATGCAGGTCCAGCAGATGCCAGCAGACACTAGCGGACGTCAATGTGCGTCAGCGGCTGCTGGCGGGCATCAGCACATGAGTGAAAACCTCCTCCATTGGCAGACTTCATGGCATGAATAAACCCTCCTCGAGGTTCCCCACTTCCCTCCCCTCTCCATTCCTCCCCACAATAACTTGAGGCTGCACGTCTCCCCTTCCCTCCTTTTCCCACCCCCGATGCCAGCATACGTCCATGAAAGGGCCCTGCAAACCTACACAGGCCTACGCAAGCCAGCGGACATCCACGCAGACATACGTCAACAGACTCAAATCTACGCAGGTCCACGTAGGCCTGCGCAGGGCACCAGCAGACATCCACAGAGGCCTACACAGGTCCACAGAGTCTGGTTGGACCAAGAAAAAAGGTAACTTTGTCTTGCCCGCCATATGCCTGTAGGGGGGAATCGAACCCCCAGCCTTGGGAAAGCCTCCAGCAACGGAACACACATTTAACCGTTGCACCACAGGTCCGTTACTAACGAATAGATTCAAAGGTCAGATAACACAATGAATGGATGCCCACCTACATTTCCGCAGGTTCCCGTATGGATTTTTTGAGGTGGAAGGGGGGTGGCATACCTCCCAAAAGAGTTTTCATGGCTTGAAAGGGGTGTTGGCATCAGCAGCCATCAGCTGGCATCCATCAGAGTTTGTTGGTAGCCGTCATGACCCGCTGGCATCTGTTGGCATCCGTCATGCATCTGTCGGCAACCCCCAGCATTGTCCAGCATTGTCTAGCATCAGGGCAGGAGAGAAGAAAATGGGATGTGTGGGTGTCCACTGCATGGGGTGGCATCTCAGAGAGCGTGGGGGGTGGCGAAAGAGGGATGGGGGAACTGAAAGAGCTGTACACATGCTTGCAACCTATCCGCACTCCTGCACCAAGGGTAACAAGTTTTTTTCTTAAAAAAAAAAGAAAAAAATCAAAGACACCAATATAAAACACACATAGTCTTGAATTGGTCAAAAAGCGTCTGAGCCTTATTCTCTTCAGACTTTATCTTGCAAGGGGGCATGGGTTCGTATAGTGACACAAAACACACAGAGAAAAAGAGGAGGTGGAGAGGGGATTATCAACGACAGTGGACAAAGGACACTTATATAGAGCAGCAAGCTGCATGTCACATCAAAGAGGGAAAGACAGTATAACATAAAGAATGGAGTATCCCTTTCTTTGAACAAAACAAAATTAAGTAGAATGAAAATTCCAATAAGACAAGATTCACAGAAGGCACAGCAGGATCTTTTAGATAGAACACAAGTATCACAAATCCACAACTCGTAATGTGGTACCTTAATAGCCATAGCCTCAGAAGGGCAACACACTAGAGATTCGCCAATGAGAGGACAAAGAAAGAGAGACAAAGGAACATTACAAGGTCTGTTCCTGAATAGTTGAGGATGATAAAATGAAGCCAGAAATGAAGCCAGAAATTAATGTACCACTAGCAACAGACTACGGGAAGCGTCAAGATGACAGGCACAGGAGATAAGGTACCAAACAATCAAAGTGCATATACCAAAAAAACAAAGTCGATAGGAAGGAAACAAGTTGGGTATGGGACAGGTAAACCAAGATATGTCACGTCATACACAAGAAAACAGTTGAGGCACTCACTGATCACTTCCTGATACTATAAAGAATACACAGATAGCACAGCAGACTAGAAGGATATCAAGACACAGCAGCAATCCAATGTACGTCTAGCCACTGTCTGACAGGTGTATTATGCTGACAGAGCCACAGTAGATATATCATAACAAAAATGACCTTAGAAGCAAATTACGACACAGAGGCAGCAAGTAAGCAACGTTTACAGACACCTCAACATCAGTAGACTCATTATGCAATCAAGAGACTGCAATTGAGAAAGCCATATGCAAAGGAGAAGAAGAAAACGACGTTATGTTGACCAGCGTTGCACATATAAGTAACCAAACTGCACACCGTATGTCGGGCTATCAACACACAAGACACAACAGGAACCAAGATGGGCAGAAGCCATCAAGACAAAAGAAGTAAATAAACCTCACTCATGGCGACTAGTGTACGTCCATGAAGACAGTGATATATCAGACGAGGAGTTGGTTTTCACAGTATACAGAGCTATAAGCGAAAAGGATCTCCTGCCACTGAAAAGAGAAATGCGCACGAGGTGCATTCAATGAGATCCAATATAACAGAGTCTAATCACATAAAGCAGCGACTACAGACGACTGAAATACATAAAGCAATCCGTGAAGCTGGATGGCCTAAGAACAAAACATTTTGACGATGCAATGATAGGAGCAACGGAGATTAGCAAGCACTTTGAACTTGAATTCTCAGAAGGCCGTCTCGAATGCTGGCACAACGCGTTCCTTGGACAGCAAGAAAGATCACTAGACATTGTGAACAGGATATTTACACTGACATGCAATGTGGAGAAGAACGAACAACACATTCCCATGGACAGGGAACTAGACCCATATAAGCTCACAGAGAAAATAACACAGAAAGGGTTTATGATTACCGAAGACAACGTGGTCCAATTTTTGAAGATGAAGGTAAATGAAGGGAACAGTACAATGTAAGTACAACTCAATAGAGCAACAAACAAAACTGAAGGGAACTTAGATACGAATATTACAAGCCAGAAAGATTCCGAGTGGGAGACCTTGTTTCTGTCCAGCTATCGTTCCAGGTTGTTAACCTGGTGGGTGGGAAACTCAAAATGCTTCTTGTATTGAGATCCATGACTCTTATTGAGCACCGGTCTAGCTTCATGAAAGTGAGTGACAAAGCAATACAGTAAACACACTGATAAACACCCCACAGAATGTAGTATACAACGAAGAGACCAAGAACAAACTGAAGAGAAAGCTGAGAGACATTTCAGACAAGGGCCAGAACAGAATAGACATAGACACATTGGACAACGGCAACCAATGATTACATTGATTAAAAAGCCTGTAATTGCTCACTTTGTCACATTGTCAATAACGGTCTCGTCGATCTTTGCCAATCACATATAGGTTCGACTACAACTCACAGACACTTGCTTGGGTCTGACTATATCGTCGTCCTGCTTCCTTCCCTAACGAGTCCACTAGACCCATGTTTTGTTTCTCCCTTGTCCACCGATCCTTCTCCTTTTAGTCGCTTTTATAGTATTACCACATCATCACATTACCAAATAAACTGTATTTGCCCGCAACTGCAACATCACAAACAAACAACTGCAAGGGCTTATATAAACAGCAGCTGGAGCAATGGCTTACATAAACTATAGTTGGAGCAACAGCTTACAGAGCAGCAACTTACATAATATCAGCTTACATAACCAATGGACAGGAATTTATTTATATTTTCTTTTGATGCGACCCCAACTTGTACATATTTATTCACTTTCGTACTTCCTCACTTTTGGTGTTCACCAGCTTGTTAGTTCAATAATGTTTCATTCCTGCTGACAAGTTGATAGCTACCTATCTAGCACAGGTAGATTATGTTATTGTAATATAACGATTCATCTATCGACAATGTAAACAACTGCTGGAGCAAAGAAATAATGAAACATTCACACATCCGACAGAAAACAAAACAAACAGATAAAAATAAAAAAAACATATTTGTATATATATATAAGCAATTATAATCCCTCGACTTGGTGAAATAAACACACAATAACGTGCTCAACACAAGAAAACTATATATAAAGAAAATGCAAGGATTTTTCAACATGAGGATGAACATAATAGCCGGTAGAGATAGCTGAAAGGGAGCAAATATCGAGGACATGGTAGTAATAGCCGGTAAAGATAGCCGAAAGGGAGCAAATATCGAGGACATGGTAGTAATAGCCGGTAGTAATAGCCGGCAAAGATAGCCGAAAGGGAGCAAATATCGAGGACATGGTAGTAATAGCCGGTAGTAATAGCCGGTAAAGATAGCCAAAAGGGAGCAAATATTGAGGACATAGCCGGTAGAGGAAGAGAACGGCAATTGCTGATATCATGTGAGGGGCACAAATTTTGAGGACAAAATGCGTGCCAAAGCAGGTAGTAAAACCTCAGTCTACTAAAGTAGACCTCGGAACCATGACACAGATGCCAGCTCCCACCACAACACAGGTGCCAGCCCTCTCAACTGAACAGAATAACACCAATCTAGGCCCAGCTTGTGTTCAACAGCAAACATGTCGTGTTCTCAATCCACTGTAAGTTTCTCAGTGGCATGTATTCTTCAATAGCTTATATATTAAAGGAAAAATATTACAATTCCGCTGCTGCTGTCAATTCTTATTTCTGAAACCATGACTGCAATCTCCTGCAAAACAACCAATGCTATTGTCACGTCCACTGCCAAGAAACCAAATCAGAAACCACTGAAAGCTAAAGAAGGATTGACCTCTGCATGGTGCATATTATTACGTTACATTTGCTCACCAAAGTTGTACGATCAGTTCATTTTGTCTTAGAAACCTTTGCCTTATTGACTTCCTCAAAACTCACCCTTGTGCAATGAAAGCTGAATTTACTATTGCATGGAACAAACGTGATGCTGAGACAACTAAGGTAATTTCTGACTTTTGCAAGAATGTCGTATTCTAAGGGATTTGCATTACTCTAGAAGTATCAGGACCTCTCGAAAAAGTATTTAAGGTCACGAAAGAAAGCATCCGGAGTAGCTCAAGATGTCGATGACCCCCAGCTTGCATGACGGAAAATGGTTGATAGTAGAAAAATCGATGACATTTTTGTAGTTTTACGTATCAAAATACAATACAGAACTATTCGGAACAACCAGGATGATCCCAGACCGACCCAGACAAGAGCAGATGATCATGCCTGACCTGCGCAGATTCTTGACAACGGTTGCAGAAAACGATCTGGAAACCATAAAAAATTTCTGGAGATTCTGTGAGTTTCAGGACTGCAGAAAATTGCTGACAAACCCAGATATTGTCAGACCAGCGCAGAGCAGGTTCTCACTGGGAGTGATGGTTTGTCCGGTTTCGAGTCGAACAGTCACGAATGAATAATCGGATGGCAAGAAATGATGGTTTCTTTCCGCATCACTCGGCCTATAAAATCCTCTCCCTCATTCACTCTCCTTATTCAACTACTTACACGCCTACGATAGTCTCCCGTAAGTTCGGCCCCTTTCCCTCCACCGGCGGGCGGGCCGACCCGAGAACCTTTGGACTCAAGAAATATCATTTCTTTCCGCAGCACTCGGCCGAACCTACTAAGTCCAATTCCTCTCATTCCGCGCCAATCGTTTCTCAATCCTCACGCTCCATGCGCCTCTCATCACAGTCTCGAATTAACCATTCATTGGGATAACTGGTTGCTCCAACGTTGTTCGCTGGTTATTATCTGATGCCGTGGTCGGAAAATCGGAGATAACGTCACGCATTATGATATTCTGTCGCACTTACACACCAGCTACACGTGATCACGATTATTTTCTCCCTCCTAGTGTCGTTGTTCTCTTCATTCTGAAGTACAACGACACTAGATCACATCAAGTGTCTGTGCATGACAACTGCGTATAACTTGCTGCAACAACTTTCCATGTTATGAAAACATCTAACTAATTACTGAAGGGTTCTAACGCTGGTATAATGGAAAAAATATCTGTATTGCATGTAGTAAAGAACAAATATATTGTATGCGCCAGGCATGCAAGAAGAAAAATTAAATCAGCGGTTTAACAACTAGAAAATGATAAATAATATGTGCTGAGAGGATGCCAAGATCTAAATGCAGTGAGGGGCACGGTGGGTTGTCGGCAATATCGAGTGTGCGGTGAAAAGGCGAACCGTGTTGTTCCAAGAGGTGTCTAGTCGTCATTGGATCATGAATCGTCGTCATTGTCGTCGGGGTGCAAATTGTTCGAGAAGAGTGATAGGATAGGCTAGTAGATATCGAGAATATGACTGAAATGAAATAAAGTTGGAGACTACGGATGTGGCGGATGCGATTGTGTATACGCAGCAGGAGCGTGTGCTGCTTTGATAGCTTCGTCGAAAGCCTGCAATTTGACGACAAGCCACCAAACGCATCCGACATCCACGGCTGACATCCCGCTGATAACGGTACGGAGAGACATGATCGTCAGATACGATCTTTCTTCAACTGAGGAAAGGGTAGGGTCCATCCCGTCTCCCCAGACTGACAAAAACACGACAACAATCATGAATATGGCTCCCCTGCAAAGTATCGGTAAAGAATAGTGGACAGACAGAACAGCGACTTACCAGGAGAGTGCAATGACAGGGAGTGCAATGATGGTCCATGGCATATACAAACGCGATTGGCGGTGGCGTTCGACGTCCTGTTCACGAAATAAATTTAATAGAGGTTAATAATCAAGTGAAAAAAAAAAAATATATGATACCTGGTACCATATAATAGCAAAGTTGCCGCTGCGGAAGCGTTTCTTGCTGAAATAGTGCAGCAAGATCGCGGCTGCAGATAGTGCAGGGAGAAGCCGTAGTACCGCCATAAAGGCGAAAAAACGCGCGAGGAGGTCACCACTCGTTCCAGGAATCTGAAGAAGCACTGAATATCCCCTTTAAGAATCAGACAAGATGAGTACAGTCGCTTGAGCAAAGAAACATTTACGGGCAACCTACGTAAGAATCGTGAAGCATGCATTCATGATGTTCCTCCAGAGCTGACACCAATTACAGACATGGGTTGTCCAGCGTGACTTGAGAGAGCTGCCCCTTTGGATGGGTTGGAAGGTGTGCGGAGACGACATGACCGATGGTTCATCGTTGCTTCGAGTGCGTCTCCACCGCGCATCATAAGTAGGAGAGGGACGAGAGATAGTTGGATGAGATTCCTCGTCTTTGGACTCCTCTTCGACTGAAACAATGCGCGAATAGTCGAGAAGCTCGTTCTGAGCTTGCGACGCAAAGTAGGCTGGGATATAGAGCAAAACAATAAGGCAGAGCAGATCTCGCACGAGAGTGCGGGATTTCATTGATGTAGGGCGTTGGGTATTCTACAGTTGCTTTGGTCAATAAATACAGGATACCGCCACTGATACTTAAAACATCGGGATTATGTGCTAGAGAGCCATGCAGAGTGCAAGGCGCTTAACACGTGAATCGGAAATATTTGATGGAAAGATTTATCCTAACTTGAGAACCTGAGTGCCTTGACAGCTCGACTGTTCATTGTTGCCTCGAGCGCGTCGCCACAACACATCAGAAGTAGGGGATGGACGGGGGATAGGTGAAATGGATCGACTAGAATAACTCGCGGACAGTCGAGAAGCTCGTTCGAAGCTTGCGACGCGAAGTAGGCTGGGATATAGAGCGAGCCAGCAAAAAATAGTAATACCGATAAGATCGGGATTGATGTGCTAGAGAGATCGACGTGCCATGGTAGGGTGCGAGGCTCTTATGGTTACACGTGAATACAGTGTATTTGCAACGCCTATCCTACTGGACCTGGAACTCAGTTGAACTGGAATTAGGCACATATGACAGATTGACTGACAATTTGACTGACAACTTACAACTTGCTTGTATGGGCCGTTGCTAGCACGGCGTGACCGAGATCTACCTGCCGAATTTGATCAAAACGTCGACGAGACCGAGGCCTACAGCATAGGGTGTTGAATACGTGACGTGGCAGTGTCAATGTGACCACGTTAGTGTGACTTGCCAGCGCGGCGCGACATGGTAGCGCAGAAGGGAGAAATACCGGCAACGTTTGTATAATATTCAATGTTCGAATCGTATATAACAGTATCCGTAATCATAACATAAAAAAAAAGAAAACAAAAAAAGGCATAAATGTTTCAAAAAAAAAAAAAAAAAAAAAAAAAACATTCAGTTGTCAACAACGTCCCTGTATGCGTAGAACGTGTTGGCGTCAACACGACCGCCGTACAATAATAAGTACATCCCTGTACGACGTGGCTTCGTATTCGTGGCCTGTAAAGGGGTGTTATTAGATGAATTACGTCAAAAACTGGCAACTCACCTGTTCCTTGTTACCATTTAGTTCCTTGACCCTCCCTGTAACCCCTTTGATGTGCTCGAATGCTCGAATAACATAACCTGTTCCTTGTTACCATTTAGTTCCTTGACCCTCCCTGTAACCCCTTTGATGTGCTCGAATGCTCGAATAACATACGTGTGCGCATATCTGGTCATCTGTGAGTTTAACAGAGCCAAAAAAAAAGGGCAAAAACTACGTACTTGATGCCCTGAACCACACTGGTCCTTCTGCTTTCCCTTTTTCTGATTTTATATGACGAATCACCGTCAATAGGTCGGGAAACCGTGTAGGATGATTGTTCGGAACTTGACAAGCAAATCATGGACATTATAAGATGGGAATGGACATTCAAAGCAGCGCTCAGGTTGAGCAATGTCCAGGACACTGTGACGCATCAAATACACATGTGACAGTAACATATACGCATAAGCGTGGCTCCTGCTGGCTTTAAACAGCCAACGTTAACCCCCACGTTGTCTTTGGAGCATCCGCACGCAGCTAGAGGCTTTGCTGCTTGTCCTAAAATCGAAATAAAATAGTTCGACCCACGTTGTCTTTGGAGCATCCGCACGCAGCTAGAGGCTTTGCTGCTTGTCCTAAAATCGAAATAAAATAGTTCGAAGTACAATCAATAAGTCCGACGTACCAATTTATTACAAATACCTGCCCGCGTCTCTCTTGTTAGCTTCAAACGAATGCGTGCCCCTTCGTCATCCTTGGAGCGTCCACACGCAGATGGAGGCTTTGCTGTACGTCCTAAAAAAATACTAATAATAATAATAATAAAATTGTTCGATCCACTACTGACCAGCCATTATGACACATATTCAGCTGCTGCCTGGAACTAATATAATGCAACGTTGTAAGACGAATCTTCACCAGTGTGAGTACGAATGCCAATGGTATGGTTGGGATGATGTGAAGCAATGAACTATACAAGCTCTGGCATAGAGTCAGCATCAAGATAACGGTCCTGGCTATACCCAAGGCTTATGCACGGATGAACAAAGATACTGCCTGAGACGTGTAGAGTGTTTGGCGAGGGACTATCTGTTGGTAAAGGAAGGCAGACAGTCTTTTGCAGCCTTGGCTGCGTGTAGATTGGTTTATTGTCATATGTTGCCAACACCGAGTAGAAGCCAACTTGTGGAATGATTTTGGAGGGGCAACAAATAGAAGCAATGAAGTCGATGCCTTGATATATAGCAGAATAACGAAACAGAGCTTTCCGGTTTCGCCTGAATCAGGTTCGATGACACACTGTTGATTTGCATCGTAGTCCTAGAGACACGTATAGCCCTTCAACTATCTGCTGACTTTACCCACATTTGGTTTTGGCTGTATGTGATCCACTCGTGAGGCTATATAAATTTTTTAGAACATATAGTTATGCAGTTGGGAGGAGACATACCTAGCACTTTGAATGCCAGCAGCACATGCTTGAGCGACTCCATGAGAGCAGATGCTGACAACCAAACTGCTCAGGAGTTGCACGGGGATTGCCGTATATCTAGCAGGTCACATTATATAAAATATTCCACTTCATTCTAGAATAAACCGCTGGTTTCAGAAACATGTTCCATTAGAAAGCCTGCTTACCTATTTAAGGCGCTTGCACGTGTGATAAGTAAACAGGCCGTCCAACCAAACGCTTATATAATATTATTTATTTATTTATTTATTTATTTATTTATTACTTTTATTTATTTATTTATTACTTTTATTTATTTATTGCTTTTATTTATTTATTTATTTTAACACAATTTTAAATATTCCTAATTTTAAATATGATGTATATACATGTACATTGATAGATGAATACACTTCGTATTTACTAGAATAAAATGTTAAAATACATTGCACTGATACTACAATAAAACATATGAATTATCTGTGGGTTAAAATTAAACCGACTTATATGAAAAAATACAGACGGAATTTATACATTCCGCTCATATGAGGTCTGTAATGTGCCCGCACTAATAAAATTAGACGATAAAATACCGGACAACTGAATACTCACGATTTCTCTTGAAGAGGCGTTGAAAACATGATGACAAGTTACGCTAGTCAGAACGATGTGCATTACTATTATGGCCCGAGCCGTCCAGCTGTACAATGCACCGGCATACAAATAAGTGTATGCTTCATCTAAGTGTCGCTCATCATCGCTCGGGTATAAGTGAAAAGCCGCAATGAGACAACTTTCTTGGTCGAATCCCTTTATCGTGAGATGTCACGCGTTACGGTCTCTATGAGCATAAGCGCTGACGGTAATATATAAATTCGACATCATAAAACTGCGTATAAATGCTAAAATGTCCAGAAAAACTCACTAGAACACTAGATCGGCAACGTTCACCCGTGTCAATACATCGAAGTACCAACTGGATACTGTAGATAAGGCAACGTCTGCCATTTTCCTCATCCGTCTGCCGTACGATGATGTAGTGGAAGTGCGGGGGTGCCAACACTGAATACTAGCTATGGGGAGCGCAAACATGATGTTATGTGAGTGGAATAACAAATGTAAACGTATATGAAGATATATTGAGAGGACACATCGACATCGTACA